>PVJD01001221.1:93240-290696 GCA_004026545.1 Mormoops blainvillei
AAAAAAAAATTGTGTGGCTTTTTCCAGTCTAGGCAAATGGAGGAGGACTGCTGAGACCAAGTACACTGTTCAAATTCAGTTCAGTTCCTAATTTAGTTTTGAAGTGAATTTACCATTGGGATGATTAAATTCATTAATCTGAGTAGCTGTTCAATGCTATACTGAAACGTTCTCTAACACTCTTAATGGGCTCATGGTTTCTTCGTTTAAACCACTAAAGACACAGTTCGAAATGGTATAGAGTAGAAGGGAAAAAACCCAAGTAAATGATTAACTGACTGGTTTACTGACCTGGTTTAGTGACCTGGAAATGTGCCTTTGGATCATGGCATCGCATTCTATATTCTGTAATTAAGGGCATTTTGGAATGTTTGGAGTATGGGGCATAAAAATAATTGCCACCTCATATTGAATACAGACATTGTGCTACGCACTTTATAACAACCAATGAGTTTCACCTTTATATAAACCTCATAATGTAAATGCTTTTATTGCGCTGATTTTACCAAGACAAAATAAGGCTTAGAAAGATAAGTAATTTGCGCAAGATCACAGCTAATAATTAGGAGGGTCAGGATTTTGCCTCAATTCTAAGTCTGGAGTCTACGTTTCAACCACTACCTCTGCCCTGCGCTTCTACGAAAGACAAGGTGAACCCCACAGACCATTCCTTAGTGTTACCAGCAGAAATTGTCCTCATCAAAGAAATGGGGCCAACTGCCGATATAACTGCTTATTGATTACTTTCGATGATACCTGTGACTTTCTTAGATACTGATTTTTTGTTTTAGTTTGTGTAGTTGTCTTAGGTTACCTGAAAGTTACCTAAACACAGTTGGCTTAGACTAGGACTAAAATGTTCTTAGAACCTCTATGGCTTCTACATTCTCAGGGAAACAGGAGAAACTCAGAGACGGCCTTACTGAGTTCCAGACCCTCCGGCAACCGCTCACACGCCTCCCATTAGCCGAAGAAATGGGGAGAATTTAGAATTCTGAAGAAATGTGTCAATTTAGATAATGATTTAAATAGCTCAAAATTTTCCCTAAAATTTTAAATATATTGTTATTTTACCCCAAGTGTTTCTGTTTCGTCAGGAAAAAAATGTCGGACAGGAGTAGAAGAAATAGAAAGCTGATGGACAGGTTCCACGGAAACAAGTAGAAAGGCTGCTGAGGAGAGAGAAGGTGGCACATCAGGAGAGGCGGAGACTTCGGAGGAGGTTGAGGCCTCAGGCTGAATCTCAGTCCCCCCACCCCACCCCTGCCCGAGAACAATTTCGGGCAGGTTTGCTACGCTCTCTGAGATTTAACTTTCTCACATATAAAATGGGAAAACCTCCTAAAAGTTCTCAAGTGAAGATTAAGGAGATAGCCAATAACAGGTTATTTGGCAACATTTTATTATACACCCATCATTATTTATCTCAATCATAAAATGAAAAGGAAAAAACAAAGTATCATTTCCCCCATTTTATAGATAATTGAACCGAGGCTTAGAAAGCTGTTTTTTTTTTTAAATTTACAGTTTACCCTCAATATTACTTTGTATTAGTTCCAATTGTACAGCTTAGTGGATGACAATCATACACTTTACAAAGTGCCCCCCACACATTTCAAGAACCCACTTGGCCCGTATTTTGTTATTACAGAGTTATTGACCACATTCCCTGTGCTGTACTTCACATCTCCGTGACTGTTTTGCAACTACCAATTTGTACTTGGGGAGGCTTGGGGAAGTGGGTGACAAAGGTGAAAGGAGCACTATGCCCTTCGCTGAGGTCACAGAGCTGCGGGGGAGAGGACGTGGACTCACCCACACCCAGGCGATCGCCAAGAAGGCCAGGTTCCTCAACACTGTTTGACAAGCTGCTTTCCTGTCACGGAGAGGGTCTCTAACACACATTTAGAAAGAGGCCTGTGCTGAATGCTCTGTGCACATTATTTCTTTTACCAACAATTTTGTGAGATAGGAGTTAGCATCCCCACTTCCCAGATAAGCCAATCTTGAGGCTGGGAAATGTAAGCCATTGGCCCAAGGTCATCATGGCAGGTGAAGGATCTTAGCTACGAACCCAGGTCAGGCTGACGCTGAAGCTCACATGCTGCCTCCCATGGCATGTGCAAGGGGTCAGGCCAGCTCTGCCTCGCTGCAGGGGGTGCTGGTAGTTTTTATGGAAATTCTTTCATTGTCTCATCAGCCTCCAACTCCACAGAACAGCTCGACTGAGAAGGTGAGAAAACTCTTCTGCCTATTCCAGGCCAAAGGAATTCAGTTCTATCCTTCACCCTTTAAACCCAAACTTTTCCTTCCATAACTTATTTTTATTTTGTAAGGATTTATTTATTTACTTTAATTTTTAAAATACTTTATTTTCATTGTATTTTATTCCATTATCATTTATCCCCCTGAACAAGAAAGGAAACCATTAATAAAGTGAAAAGACAAAACAGTGAATGGTAGAACATATTTACTGATACATCTGATAAGGGATTACTGTCCAAAATTTATAAAGAACTTATAAAACTCCACACCAAAAGCAAGCAAGCAAGCAAGCAAGCAAGAAAGAAAGAAAGCAAGAAAGAAAGACCAATCTAATTAAAAAATGGGCAAAGGACCTGTGTAGGCACTTCTCCAAAGAGGACATACAGATGGCCAACAGACATATGAAAAGATGCTCAATATCACTAATCATTAGAGAAATGCAAATTAAAACCACAATGAGATATCACCTCACACCTGTCAGAATGGCCATCATCAACAAATGAACAAACAATAACTACCGACAAGGATGTGGAGAAAGGGGGACACTTCTGCACTGCTGGTTGGGACGCAGACTGGTGCAGCCAGTGCGGAAAGCAGTGTGAGGACACCTCAAAAACTTAAAAATGGAACTGCCTATGACCCAGTGTTTCTACTTCTGGGAATTTACCCAAAGAAACCTGAAACACTAATCCAAAAGAACATATGCACCCCTATGTTTGTTGCAGCATTATTTACAGTTGCCAAGATCTGGAAGCAGCCCAAGTGTCCGTCAGTAGATGAGTGGATAAAACAACTATGGGACATTTACACAATGGAATGCTACTTGGTTATAAAACAAAAGAAAATTTTACGCTTTGCGACGGCATGGATGGACCTGGAGAGTATTATGCTAAGTGAAATAAGCCAGAGAAATACAAATACCATATGATTTCATTCTTATGTGGAATCTAATGAACAAACTGAAGTAATAAACAAAACAGAGACAGACTCATAGATAGAGAACAGGCTGATAGCTGTGAGTGGGGGAGTGGTTGGGGTTTGGAGGGATCAAGCAAAAAAAGAAAAAGAATCCATGGACACGGACAACAGTGTGGGTGTTTATTTATTTGTAGAAGAGAGGAAGGGAGGAAGAAGGGAGAGTGAGAAAGTATTTTGTGCATGCCCCAACTGGGGACCAAACCCACAACCCAGGCATGTGCCCTGACCGGGAACTGAACTGGCAACATTTCGCTTTGCAGGATGGCTGAGCCACACCAGTCAGGGCCCTTCCATAACTTTTAATGGTAGCCCAACCTCAAGATTAGTATTAGATTAAAAAGGAATATAAAAGGCTGAAAAAACTGGTCAACATTCAGAGTTCTCAAGCATGGCATGAGTGTTAGTCATTTACATACTGCATGATTCCAGGCCCTCTTGGTGAAACCCAAAGAGAAGGCCTGATCCCCTCCTTGAAGAAACTTGCATGTAATATATTCATTCTTGGTTTGGGCCTCCTCTCAAGGGATGACCTACAGTGGTGTTAGAAACTGTTCTCAATAGGACTGATGTGCTGAAGCCCAGGGTCTGACTGATGCAGGAGGTGTTTGGGTACCTTCTATTATATCATCAAGATAATCTCTTCTGCTGACGCATTTTATGTGACTTTATGGGGACCAAGGCTTTGGGAAAGAAAACCTCCACACTATTTTATACATTAAGAGTCACTGTCCTCACCAGGTAACTACCACGTGGGAAATGTGTTGGACTGGGTGAGTGGAGACTGGGGTCTTAGTCTCAGCCTGTCTCTAACCAGCTTGGGACCTGGGACAAACCAGTTCCCTTCCTTGGGCCTCAGTTTTGTCAATAGCCAAATGAAGTGATGACCCAGATGACTTCTAAAGATATCTTCAAAACTAAAGAGGAATCTGAAATTGTACTTTTCCTCCCTGCCACCCATCTGGGGCTGCACCCTCGCAGTCAGCCAGCAGGGAAAACGCGCACGCAGCCTGAGTCCCCTTGTCGCCTCCTGCCCGAGGGCGCCCTAAGTCACCGTTGGCACTGGTACTGGCGTATGGCTGCCTGAAGTCTGCAGTCACACGGACAGGCTGCTTTAAAAGCGGCGCATATTTGTTTGAATTCCAATTTCTCAGAAATTATATGTAACCTCTTTTTTACAGGACAAGGATTATTCTTAGATTTTTGACAATAGCAATTGCAAATAGAACATAAATTTAAAGAGAGAACTGAACTAGGAATAAGAAAGGAAAAATCTGAGAAGCTATTTTGTATTATCCCTCAAACGAAACATATTTTAGAGGTGAGCTAACACAAGCTAATCTAAAATATTACTCTGCAAGGACCGGAAGTGCGTAGAAAATGGAAAGCAACCTAAGAAGCTCTTCCGCAGAGTCTTGTTCATAATAAAGTTTTGAGCGGGAGAAACAAAAGCCATTTAATGAATTTTTTAAAATGTTAAAAACAGTGTCTTTTCACTGATATATCATTTTCATAACTCAAAAGAATTATAAATACTTTGCACTTTTGACAAATTATTTCCTAAAATCATCTTTTTGATTATTAATGTCTAACGGAGGGAGGTTCTCTGCGGGTCAGGCTCCTTGTCACACTGCTAGACTTAGGAGTTTCTCTCCCACAGAGTGTAACGTGCTTCACTCACATAAAGACTGACCTGCAAAGAGACGGACTCCACTGTAGTGGCTTGTTCCATCTCCCGTTGTTCCTCAGCACTTGTTTCTGGGTTTTGAAAATGTGCAGCACAGATCACATTCCTAAGCACTACAAGAGTGGACTTCAGTTTCACCACTCCATTGAATTGAGAGTGTCTTAATAGTCACTCTTGATCACAGACTTTGATAGAATCGGTAGTGTATGGATTGGTTATATGATGTTAAAATTAGCTCATATTTCCCTGCGTAATAACACACCATCAATTTAACTTACTGAGAGACATTTAGAGGATCCTTGTCGGTGAGTTGTTTCTGATTCTGCCAATATTGTGAGCAATTTGTAGAGAAGAATTAACATGCTGTTTAAGAAGCCTATAGACACTGTATTGCAAGATATCATTGATGCTACTGAAATCAGAGAAAGAAATAAAAAATGATTTGGAGCTTCTAACAAGTTAAAAGTAGTATTGAAGCTAAATAAGATTCACCATAGAAACATAATAAAAGCTCATAAGCTTGTGGGTAAGAATCACAAGCATAAAGATTACTGTTTGGAAAAGCTAAGATTAACTAGTATAAACACTATTGTTTGGGAAATGGAAGGACTGAATTAAACATAGATGGCTGATGCACCAGATGGGAAAGAGAGAGGTAGAGAAGGGTCTTTTGGTAACAATAATAAAAGAGAATCACATTACCATAGCAAAAATTCTTTTCATACTTGTCTGCCTTTAATTCCCAGTCACGATTAATGAGGCATTTGCAACTAACTGCCTTTATATTGGGAATCTCTGCCTTCCTTGAAGATTACTCTGCGAGGCATAAGGAAGCTTGGGAAATGCTGCTTGGAAAGGATTCTAGGTCTACTACTGTGTTTGTATGTGTGGCCTAAGGATGTTCTAGAAGTTAAGAGAGTCTGTAGACTAAAACCTAGATCCAAAGAGAGAAGGTAAGGTTTTTAAAAAATATTCTTTAATTTATTGAGAGGGACACACATCAATTCGTTGCTCCACCTACTATGCACTCATTGGCTGGCTCTCATGTGTGCTCCAGCCCGGGCCTGGGGTGGAGCCCGCAACCTCAGTGTACGGGGACAACACTCCAACAACTGCGCTACCTGGCCATGGCTTAGTTTTCTTTTCTTCTTCTTCTTCTTTTTTTGTTAACCCAATCAACTTAATTCAGTACAATCATGTGCAGTCAACAGATAGTACAGACAAAATCTTTCCTGAATCACATACCAAATGCAGGGATAGCTTTATTATTTTAGTTGAAAACATTGATCCTTTAGACTAAAAACTTTCTTCTTCGTGGCAAAAGATTCACTTGAATGCAAATACTTTCATGGGAATTTCATAAGGTGGATTTAATTTCTTCTTTACGAAACTCATTTCAAAAGCACGTGCGGTTCATTATTTATTCCCCCAGCATGTGTTTGATCATCCTGTGGTTGTGTCCACACACAAGAAGTTAATAGAATAACGAAAACCACAGAGACCATGTGAGAAAGAGGAGAGTGTCCAGAGCTTTTCATAAACATGTACTGAGCCCTCAACTGTGCACAAGGCCTGCTTTCAGTGCTCAGAGTGATGAGAAGATAAGCTGGTTGATATGCCACTGAACTCTGCATAGTCAGATTACATCTGGAGAAATGTGTAGTCTTGTTTCTTGCTTTAAGTGTTTGACCTGGGGGTAAGAAATATGTTATGTGGGGGAAATGAAAAGGAATTAGTAATGGTAAGCCTGAAAAAGAAGCGGCTTAGTGAAAACAAGGTATTAACCTCCAAACCCCATGAGGCCAGCATTCTGTTTTTATTCTCCCAGATCCTTGCATTCCAGCATAAAATAAATATTCAGTAATTACCTGTGGAATGGATTTTGAGGGGAAGTCAAGTTGGAGAGGGATTATATATGTCCTATGCAGCTCAAAGAAGTAGAAGTAAGAGTAAGGATAGAAGTTGTTTAGCCACAAATTCTGTTTAATATAAGAACTGTCTAACACCAGCTCATAAGAGTTGAGCCTTCTTGTAAAGTGTTGAATTCGTTAAAAGTAGAAGTAAATGAGCTAAATACTGGGTAGTTGCCCTGGCTGGTGTGGCTCAGTGGATTGAGTGCTGGCCAGTGAACCAAAGGGTCGCCAGTTTGATTCCCAGTCAGGGCACATGCCTGGGCTGTGGATCAGGTCTCCAGTAGGGGGCATGCGAGAGGCAACCATACATCGATGTTTCCCTCTCTCCCTCCCTCCACCTCTCACTAAAAATAAATAAATAAAATCTTTAAAAATAAAGATAAATAAAAATAAAAAAGAACTTTAAAAAATACTGGGTAGTTATTATAGAGATAATTTCTGCTTTGGATGGAAGATTTAACTAAATAATTGCCAATATCCTATAATATTATAATTTAGTTACTTAACAAGAGGTACATCAATTATCTGCATGGTTCATAAGAAAATTTATGTGCACGTTTCTTTTAATCTTTCTTTTCAATGTACTGGTGAGAATAAAGCCTGATCACACACATGAAGAATCATGACTTGGACCCTCAGTTTGTGTTTCACCTGATCTTCATTCTTAATGGTGAAAATGGTCCTCCAACAAAATCTCAACAGACATCCAGACTCTATGCCTAGCCATTAATACAAGGGGCTAGGGTGTCTATGCTGCATCAGTGGAAACATCCCCTAAAATTTAACCAACTGCCCCCCAAACTGTGATTCACTTTCCAATTTCACTTTCATTCTGATTTTTCACTGCCATCCTCTGTTGACGCTCAGAAAGCAAGCCAGGCCACGGTGCCATCCTGCAATGCCACGCCCACAGCAGAGCGCCTCGTGTTGCTCTACCAGCCACTTCCAGGGCAGTAAAGAGGGGTTAGCAATTCCACAAGTCAGCAAAGGTTGTAGCTGCCAGTTGCCCTGCTAAGAGTGGCGGGTACAACATCGGAAAGATGTTTGGCAACCTCAGCAAAGTCTACAGTCCCAGATCTGGTTGGTTAAGATCAGACAGAATCAATTTTCTTTTCTTTCCTTTTCTTTTCTTTTCTTTCCTTTTCTTTTTTTTTTTGTTGAATAAACAAATTGTAGTTTATTCATATATCTGCACATTGGAATAATACCACATAGAAATGACAGAGAATGAAAAATTGATAAATGCAACCAACTTTATTTTCATGACAGAGAAAAAGGAAAATCAGACCAGTTAATAAACTCACCACATTCTCAACCATAGCAATTAACAGCTTGTAGATTAGTGGGCTAAAAAAACCTCTCTCAAAAATTGTTTTATAATAGTTTTATATCATCTAAAAATTTAAACTAGTGACCTTAATATTTTATTCCATTATGCTCATTTTAATACCATTAAGCATAAGAGTTCTCAATTACATAGGTTGGGGCAAAAACAGGTTTACAGTTGTTTGTATGGAAAATAATACAATAATTAATATATCATAATACAAGAATAAACTATGTTTCACATACTCACAACTGTAAACCTACTTTTGCCCCACCCTGTACGTTTTGCTCTTTTTCTATTTCAACTTAATGTATAGAAACACATACTGGGTTAACTGATACCTAAGTTAAAACTCTCTGGTCCTGTCCTGAAATACTTTAAGTGGTCCACACTTGAAGAAAACCTCTAACACCCCAGAGTGATAATAACAGGAATAATTATAATAAAATAACAACAACCACAAAAACATGAGCTATTATGAATTAATGCACTTTTAGCTACCTCAGTGATGTTGGTTTTATTCTTGTTCCTAATATTAAAATAAGAAAGCTGAAACATTGAGAAATTAAGTAATGACACCAGGTCACGAGCTAAGTGGTAAGGATGGGGTTTGAACCTGCATCACATGGCTGCAGAGTTTTTTGCTCTTATCTACTACCATCTCCCACTTGTCTACAGTAAGAGAATGAAAACAGCGGGAAGATGATTTAGCACTGCCCTAGCATTACTGAAAAGAGGATCAGACTGAGCCCTAGACAAGGGTTATAAGACACCCAATGACAGGGCATTTTTGACCCCCATCTTGGCATAAGTGACCCAGTCTACTAAGGCACTGGCTACATGATGCCACCTATGTAGAGGAGTGGATGCAAGGATGGGTGCATCTTAGCTGCCTCTGACTCCTCACTGAGAATGGAAACCAGCCACACAGCTCCCAGTCTACAACTGTTAACATGACTTTACTATTCCACTGTCTTTCATCAACATAATTTTATCTTCCAGAAGACTCTTGCCCAGAAGAAAATACGCTGCTGCAAACTTTATTGTTCATTCCAGGAACTGAAAGACTTATCAATTCTTCAATACAAAGCATCAAGTAACAGTTTATATCCCAAGACTCTTCGAAACCCTTAACTGAAAGTTCTCACTCTGCTATTTTTATCAGTCCTAAAATATTTTATCATGATTCTTATCCAACTAGCTAGGCCCACTACATGAAAGAACTGCCTTAAACCAGCCGTTGAAATCTCAATAAATGTCGCAACCTGCGAGATGTTACATTAAGGTTCTGGTGAGGTATTCTCCTTCCCTGCACCAAGCAATAAACTCAGCTTTGTCAACAGGTGATATGGGTGATATTTTGTGTATTTTATGGATCAACATTTAATATCTTTTGAGGAAAAGTAGGTCACTTCCTCCAGGAAGCTCTCTTACACCTCTTTCCCACTCCAAACAAGGACAGAAACTGTTAGGACTTGCTCAGAGGCTGAATTTTCAAAACTTTTTCACCCTGTGAGAATATTCAGCATTTCCTGTCATTGTCTAAGTCCAAGCAAAATATTCTCAATATATAAGTATTAGAGGCTACATGATGTCTCAGCTCACGTTAATGTTAAATGTTTGCTCTTTGTTTAAAATTTCCATAAGACTTTATTTAAAAAAATCATGCTCTGTTTGCCTAGATTAATTATTGTAGGTAGAAACAGTGTAACTTAGTGAGAAAGGAGGGAGAAAAAAAAAGAAACATCTTTAGCCAGATGTCATCAGGATGGTCTGATGTACAAATTAAATTGGTATGTTATAGAAATGTTAACTTTTTCTTAAAAATAATTCATTTTTTGTTGTTTTGTTTTTCATATGTATGAATGTTACAAAAATGTTTAAAATGTGTACATATAGTTTAAGAAATAATAATTTAAAAAGCACCCATTCATTATCCAGGTTAAAGTATATGTTACCAGGACATTGAATGGCCCTATTGTAAGTTTTTACAATGTACTGTCATGGTTTCAATATAATTTTTATAATGATATTTTTGAAACTTACTGGGCAATGGCTACATCCACTCTTTCTTCTAGTGGCATCCCCACAATCGGACTGATGGTAAGCATTTTATCTGTTTAGAAGGGCGGTTGACAATAAATCTTTAGATGGAGAAAATCTTAGTAAAAACCAGGAAAAGCCTCTACAATTTACTCAACATAGTGATCTCTTTTTCTTCTTTTCACCCTTAGTCTGTAATGAAATTGTTCTTGAATAATCCCTTGCTCCCACGACAGTTTGGACCAGGACCGACCCTCCCACGCCCACCTTCTAACACTGACCCCCTACACCCACCCTGTTCAGAGCCCTATCTCTGCACTGCCATTAACAGGCTTCAGAGGGCTGCAACCCATAGAGCCCTGTACCTAATATGTGCTCAGCACATTTTAATTAAATGAATGGCGGCATTATCAGTAGCCCATAAGCCTTGAAGAAGACTCTGGTTGTCTTGTAACATTCTCACCCACATATTCCCTTCTCCCGCTTTGCTCTTACTCTCTCATTGCCTGTGTCGTAGGTCTCTGCCCCGGTATTGACCACGAGAACCCTTCACTAATGCTGCTAGAGTGCAGAATAAATGGATTCACAGCCCTGGTTTGTCACGGTTTCCCTTTGTTTTACTATTCTTTTTCATCGTTTATTTTCTATTACAAATTTTCATTAGATATTTTATTTCAAAAAGAAATCATATTGTTTTCAACAATCATATTGTTCATGTAAGACATGAAATGGAGAAAAGGTATATAAAGAATATCCTTTTACCAATCTTACCTTTCTGAATAACCAATGTTCACAGCTAAGGATATTCTAGTCTTTTATCAACAGTCTCAAAACTACATACAAATACTTTCTCTCTTTCCTTCTCCCACCCCTCATACAATTTCTGCTAATTTGCCAGGCTGGTTCAGAAGGAATTGTACTACACACATTATTCTGAAGCCTTATTTTTTTCACACAACAACAAATCATGGTTTGTGGATATGAGTCTATCTTGAATTTTCTAATGGTATAGGTGTGCTCTAATATATCCCACCATTTCAATTGGGAGATTCTGGTTTTTGGTTCTCTGCCACTTTGAGAGCAGTGCTAGAGTAAATAACCTCGTGTGTGTGTATGTGTGTGTATGTCTGCACATTTTCTCCTGTTTGCCCTAAAATACCAGAGATATTAGCAAAAGTAAGAAATTGCTGGGACTTCCTTTCACTGAAGTTCTTTCATCTTATAGGAGCTGCTTTATTCAGGACAAAATGAGATTCTTCTAAGGAGATGAAGCATTCAACTCATTTCTAAGAGGACATGAAATTTGGCTGCAATGTAAGCTGAAATGAGACTTTTTTTAGTTTCTAATTTCACTTTGTGGTACTGGGCACACCATCAAAGAGAAGTAATCAAAATAAGAAAAAAAATAAAAGCTTTCTGTTCAAGGAAAATATAAATAGAGACTTAGAATGAGTTTGATGGCAACTGTTCCTTTGTGGAAAAAATAAGTTTGTTTTACAACAAAATAAATAAAACATTTATTGTTCCAATTCTATTTGGGAGTGATGTATGTTTCAAGGCACAGTTTATCTTGCTAATCACAGACTGAGTACTCCTTGCGTCTCCAAGATATGGGAGGAGAGAGTTCAAACCCCAAGATGCCTACAACAGAAAGTCTGTAACTGGAGTGGGCAGGGGGTGGACAAGGCGTGGCTCACTTCACAGGAGCAGAGCCCATGGGCGTGCAGGAATCGTTTGTACTCTATTCAAAATGTTTGTGTCACAGAAAAGATTCTTAAAACCAGTCTGGGGACTCAAATTTGAAGCATCATGCAAGCTTACAAAAATACTTATAATGGGAACATTTCTTTTCAGAATATTGCAGAATTATACTAAACTATGTTTTCTGCCCTTGCATCTACCTCACTCATATAAAAATGACAAACAGAATATTTTAGTAATCCATTTCTGCAGCTTTCAGAGATGAAGAACTTCTTAGAGACCTATACTGTGTTATGTAGTATATATGCAAATAGGGTTCCTTCTCCCGCTCACCCTACCCTGGCCCACGTGAGGAGGTGCTGATTATACTGCAGTGTGATGAGTGTCGTCATGAAGGGCTTGGGGGAGTGCAGGTGCCCTGGGAGGAGGTATCTGGCCTGGGCTTGGGTCCAGAAAGACTTCTGGGCCAGTCATGTCTAAGCTAGTGGACAAGTTTTAGTTGGATTAAAATTATTTCAGGGAGAGGGTACATCTTCGAAAATCAAAGAGTGATACAGAATACAAATCATGAAAGGCATTAAAAGATGCTTGAAATGGATGGAGCACAGGAAATGGGGCGATGAGAAGGCAAGAGGCCTGGCTATGGTCACAGGAAGAAAGGACAGTGCGGTATTTGCTTCTGCAAGATCGTGCTGGCTAAAGTGTGGAGAACAGTGGAAAAGTAGGGTAAGAACAGAGACCTGGAGACCAGCGGGGAGGCTATCAACAATCTTTCATGTGAGGTAGTTGCAACCTGAACTAGGAAAAAGGTAGTGGAGTGGAGGGAAAGGTGGAATCAATTTCCCCAGCTTATATGCTGGGGGTCTCATTTATAGACCATCTGGTGGTCCGGCTCTTGGTTTGAGGACAATTTCTTTTCTCAAAAAGTAAAGGAAGCAAGATGGGCATTCTTTAAATTTAATTCTAACCAACATTAAAAAGGTTGATGGTATGGTGGCTGCTCCAATGGGAAGGTCTAGTGGTTTAGTTTAAGAGCCAGCCAAAAAAACTAGCTGAGGCTCTTTAAACATGATTAAAAACCTATCCAGAAATGCAGAGTTTCCTCCGCTATTGAATAACTTTAGTTCCAGAAATTTCTACATACGCTTATTTTTGGTTCTCAAGTTCAAAGTAACACTACACAATTCCATTTGTTGTGGAAGCGCTGAAATAACAGTTTCATGCGAGCTTTGTTTTTACAGAGGGAGATTAATAAATGTCATCTGGGAGGCGCCACTGTCCAATAAAAGGGGAAATAGCCAAATAGAGAGGGCCCGGAGCACGGCGACCGCGACACGGCAAGGGTGCGAAGGCGCGGTGCTCACTAAAGTAGTTTTGAGCTGGGCTGCGAGCAAGGCGCTGCCCCAGGAGACAAGGAAACAGCGGCGAACAAGGCCGTCCCGTTCTGCCCCCCCAGGACGTATGGGGATTAAAGAAGTGGGACCTGGAGAAGAGTTAAGCATGGCATCTGGCTTCAACGAGCTAAAACGCTATCACGAGGAACAGGGATTCAATTTATTCTGCGTGATGTTAGAAAATAAAATTAAGGCCTGTGAGAAGAATCTGGGAGTGGAGGATTCCATCTCTCTAGCGGGAACAAGTTTCTTAAACCCTGGTTGTATTGTGACATAAACTGTCCGAGGTGCTGCAGCAATTGGTCCTCTGTTTAACTCACTGGATGCAGCTTTGATGTGTATTAATTCATTTAAACTTCAACTGCAAAGATAATTGCAACTATTAGCCCCATTTTACAAAGGAGGGAGCTGAGGTTTGGAGATCACACAGAGGGAACACAGCAGAGCTGTGACAACTGACTGTGCTTTTGTTGACTGTAAACTCCACCACCCCACCCCACCCCAATCCCTGCCTTTTAACAGAAAGGCTGCAGAGATGGTTGTCAAAGATTTCTCTAAGTGAAGAGAAATCACTTCGAGGGTGAATGATGGGGCTGCAAGGGACCTCCTAAACTTCACATTCGAGTATTCTAGACACATCTAGAATGAGAGGGATACACACTAAAAATTCACATGCTTCAAATGAGAAAAATGATAGAGACAGAGAACAGAATACTGGATGCCACAGGTTGGGGGATGCCTGGAAGGTGGGCGTGGTTATAACAGTGATCTTTGTAGTGGTAGAACTGTACTGTGTCTTGATTGTGGAGGTGATCGTAGATCTCCAAGAATCTACACATGTGATAATTATGCAGAACTAAACACACATACATGCTAGGGCATGTATAACTGGAGAAATCAAAATAAGGTTGATGGATGTCAATTTCCTATCATGTAATTATACAAGATGCTACTACTCGGGGAAATTACAGAAAGGTATACTTAATCATTATGTATTATTTCTTGTAACTGCATGAGAATATGTAACAATCTCAAAATAGAAAGATAAAAATACATATGATTCGCCCTGGTCAAGTAGCTCAGTTGGTTAGAGCGTCGTCCCGAGGCACCGAGGCTGGGGCTTTGATCCCGGGTCACAGCACACACAAGCATACAAGAATCGCCCAATGGATGTGGTTCAGGTACATAAAAAATGACTGTGCGACCCCTGGCTCCTGCCCTTGCCCTGCGCTTCCCCTCTGCCCCACGCTCCTCCAATGGGGAAAACCTGGAAGTTTTGCGTAATGCTCTCCTTCTGGGTTCCCAGGATCAAGTCTGCTTTAAGGCATTTACTCCCAAGTTTCTATGCACTATAGATACTAATAATCCCGCTTAGTGCTTTTCTTTACAACCCTCTCCCCCATTTATGGACAACGCATGCTGGGGGGACAGATAACAAAAGGTCCAGTACTCAATTTTAATCATAGAAACAGTGAGGATAATGGAATTATGGAGAAAAGAATCTGCATAATCAAGCTATATCATTATATCTTTTTGGCATTTTATAAATACAGAATTAGGGTGGTAGCTTGAATATTATCTCCCAATAAGACTGACTCAGACATCCAACTTTCCAAAGGGTGTCTGCAGGAATGCTACCTTTTTATTTTAACTCTCCGATTGTAACAGTTACTCATCTACAATTTTTTAAAGAAATTATAAAAGTCGCCGGTAATGCCACCACTCAAATACACATACCAATTTTTCTTCAGTCCTCTTGCTCTTAATCAGGACACAGTTACAAGCAGCAGACCCTCTCTGAGACCTGACACGCCTCCCTCATGCACAACCAGACCCAGGGGCTTGTTCTCGGGCTCTCTAACTCTTTGCTCTGCTCGCTTCTGCGCTGGTTCCATTCTTAGGTGGGTTTTCTCGCCTTGGTGGCCAACACAGCTGCAGCCAGTCCAGGGGTCTATCTCACATTTAGGCAATCTTCGATGGAAAGAGAACTTCTTTCTCGTCTCTCTAATAAAGGTCCCAAACTCGGCCTAAATAACTGGACTTGGCTAAGAGGCTATTTCTGAATGAATCACCATCCAAATAATTAGACTGTGCTCATTTGCCAGGTCTGGGTCATGAACATGAAATCAGGGT
Organism: Mormoops blainvillei; assembly: GCA_004026545.1. NCBI lineage: Eukaryota > Metazoa > Chordata > Mammalia > Chiroptera > Mormoopidae > Mormoops > Mormoops blainvillei. The sequence continues at coordinate 108,679 of PVJD01001221.1, forward strand.
AGGTGGTAAGGATATGGGGGTCAGGGAACTTTATCAGTATAATTCTATTATGTTTTAGCAATTATTACATCACCGTAATCAGTACCCCATCTGTAAATCAACAGTTTTTTTCCTATTTCCTAGTCTTGCCCTGGATCCATCTTGGTGAGGATATCACCTTAAATACAAAGAAAAATGCAAATAAATGTAAGACCACTACTATCAAGCTAATGTCCACGCAGTACAACAGATCATCATATATCAACAGTTGTGGGGCTAATATGGCTTCTCGTATGCTGAGACTAGGAATCAGAGTTGGCTATTAGTTCTGAGAGCACGTAAGACATTATTAACAGGGAAGGAGATCAAAAAAGACCATAAGAGACTATCGCTATGTGAGTCCAAGCTTTATAACCTTTGAGTCATGATTTGTTTGTGGGTCATGAAAGCAACTGAGAGAGTCACGGCAAATTTGTGAAAAGGAAACAGAGTGGAAAATACAAAAGTGCAGCACCTACGGTGAAGCTAAGAATTGTTTCAAGCAACTTTGGTTTTTGTTTCTGTGTGTCAGGCACATGATGGACATGCTCTGCATCACAAGGTAAAATACATTTTGCCATAGGTTGAGTTCACTGGCATTACTATTGTGACTGATAGAATTTCAGCTGGTATCTGAGGTGTTAAAGAAGAAAGGCCATTTAACATACCCGGCACCATGAGTCACCGCTAAACAAGCAGTGTACAACTTCAAATCCCACAGAGCCTGAGAGGGTCAGCGGCTTGCATTGTGCTGGAAGCACATGGTTTAGATCAGAACAGTTCTCACTGGGCTTGGAATGAAACTCACAGATCTCCATGTGTCTCCACTGCTATTTTTGCTAAATGTCCTTGGTAAATATTGGAGTCTCCAAGGAACACTGGTCAAGGTATGTCACCTTTTCTTTAGAATAAAAACGTCTCCACTTCTCGACTAGGAATAGTATCAACATAACTGAAAAATATAAAGCAACTTTTAAACTGGTTGAACTTCCTTTATCAAAATTTTTTTGCATATTATCTACTAGTCAACTTATGCTCTGATCGGTTTTTTTTCAGTGATTTGTTGATTTTATGATTTTTAAGATTTTATTTATTTTGTTTTAGAGAGAGGGGAAGGGAAGAAAGCGAGAGGGAGAAACATTGACATGAGAGAGAACACTGATTGGATGCCTCTTGCACACCCCCAACAGGGAACCAAATGTGCAACCCTGGCATATGCCCTGACTGGGAATCAAACCAGTGACCTTCCACTTTGCAGGATGACACCCAGCCAACTGAGCCACACCAGTCAGGGCTGATTTTATGGTTTTACACAGAAATGGTTTATAGTTCTAGCGAAGCCTGAAGAGTTTGAACTGTGGAAAAGGACTTCTTTTCCATCTAACCAATGCATTCAATAGTGGGAGCTCCTTAGGAGCCCTCCCATAATCACCATTGCCCTCTCCCATTCCAAAAATAAACACATATTTCTTCAGTCTGTTGCAAACTTCTATGTACGCAGGCTTATTACCCAACCTTAAAGCCAGACTCCCACTTATAAATTGCCTCCCCTTCCCCAAACAAAAATTCTGTAGCTGCCACTCTCATGCTTCTTCAGAATCCTAGCGATTCAGCGCAGAGCCAAATCTGCCTTTTTGCAATGTCCGGGACCCTTCAAAATACCTCTCAGGTAATAAATGAAGTGGAAACGGATCAACGTGCCTTCCCACCATCCTTGCAAGAACAATGCGTTCAACAGTTTTAGCCCCAGGCTTTCAAAGGCTGGTCTGTCAGGTCAAAAACCAGACTTCCTCCATCTTCCAGTCCCTCAGACTCAACAGGTCTCGATTTACAGTCTTTCTCTCTCCCCTAAGACAACTGTGTTCTCCTGCTGACTTTCCTATGCCAATTAGGATCTGATGTTTTTCCAGATACCAAGACTCAAACCTTGAACTTCATTTTGGGTTCCTTGTTTGGTTTTCACCTTCCATAGCCAATCTGTCATGAAAGTTTATTATCGTTCATGTCTAAAGTTGCCTTGCTGGGTTCTAACCCTACGCTAAAGTTTCGTTCTGTCCAAGAAGATAACTGAGAGTGTTTCCTGACAGTCCAATTGTTGAGGCCAGGAATAAACGCAGCATGGTAACGTGTTAGGAATAGTTTTCTCTTTCTAGGTTAAAATAAATCGAAAACACAGTAGGAGTTCTTTGGGAAGAACAAATGGTTTTATAATTACCTGTTTTTTTAAACAAAGACAGTCCTCCTTCTCACTATCCTAATCAGTCAATACCAACTCCAACATTAAAAAAGAATATATATTACTTGCGTATGACTCTATTATTCCATTTCACATTTATGTTTTTTCCACAGTTCTGAATGTTTGGGGGGTACGAGATAAAACTAAAGCAAGACCCATAATTTTCTTTCTAATTTGTTTTCCTATTTTTTCTTTAACTGAGCCATTTTTTTATCCCCTTTTCCTACAACTAGGGAAACAACAAATACATTTGAAGCCAGTGAGGACAAATAGGTTTCAATTTCCTTATCAGCTAAGATTGCAAGTTGCTCCCTGCAGCACAGTGACAAGATGGTTTGCTGGTCATAGCCAGGTTCTGCCAGGAAGAGCCCTGTGGTCAATTAGTGAGGTCTACTATGGGCTTCAGGAGATGTGATGACTTGCATGTCACCTGGATTGGAGGGAGAATCAAGGCCAGTCTGAAAGCTGACAGAGAGTTCAGTACCTATATGGCATCATTTGAATGGTGGGTAATTCAGACTTTTGGCACGAAAGTAGCTACTTTGCTACCCTGTCATAAAACTGAAACTCTAGGATTAGCAATTCATGAAGGCTTTTTGAAAACTTCAAAGTGAAAAAATTTTGGAAAACTTTCACTATCAAAGTACTGCAACTATTTCCCGTATTCTGGGAAAGATAATGGGTTTAAGGCATCACCAGCAAACATCTAGCAAGGGATCAGTCTATCAGATGGCTTTCCACCCTTAACTGTGAATGACAGAAATGGTCCTTTGTACCAAGACATGGAATAAATTTATTAGAAGGAGAAAGTAAGAGTCAGGAGGTTGAAACTATGAGTGGGCAGAGAGAAATGAAAGGAAAAAAGCGAATGTCAACAAGGCTATATTTTTGCCTTTTTAAAACACAATACGAGTACTTCTCCCCAACAAAGTAAGCCTGGTAAGCCTTATCGCTAACATTCTCCACAACGACTCCCACTGCTCCTTCCCCTTTATCTAAGCTTAACAGGGCAGCAGCAGACATATCCGCGAAACACAGGTTTACTGACTTCTATCTTAGGTGGAAATTGCTTAGCATCTGCTAAAAGGAAAGAGGGATTTAGGCCTTGTAGATGATGGTGCTGATAGCAACAAGAGCGACACATATAATGGCAACCCCCCACGGCAGGGCCATGTGTCAGCTCTGCACTGAGCTGCACATACGGGGTCTCAGTTAGTCCTCACCCGCTCTAGGAGGTATCACTCTCATTGCCCCTGATAGACGGATGGACTTCGGCCGTCTGCTGCAAGTCACACTATGAGTAAATGACAGTGACAGATTATGAACACAAATCTTAAGCCAAAGTTCCTTCCTCCTTCCTCCCTTCCCTATGCCTTGAAGAGTCTTAGGTAGCATTCCTGGTACTCAGACAACACAACTTGCACATGCAGAAGTAGGGGGAGGGGAAGGGGGGGGAAGAGAGAGAAATCAACAGCACAGAAAGTGATTTTCATATTGTTTATACTCGGATGAGGCCAGCTGGACTAAAATTCTCTCATTTTCTCACTCTGTGTAGATACATACTTTGTTTCAAAATGGGATTCAAGTGCTATCCACATGTAGCAACATTAACCCTGAGTCTCCCGGTGACCGATGCTAAGATTCATGTTGGTACAGGACAATATGGGCAAACCAAAGAAAATGCTTTCTGGTTTGTATACCTTGTATAAACACATTTTTGAAACTAGAGTTTGCCTACATTTACCAAGCACATAAATGATTTCTAATTAAACTGAAATTCCATGGAAAACCTTCCAAAGTCCCTAGTTTACTTAGCCAGTATAAACATGGTAAATGAATAAAATGCAGTGTATTAAACAATTTAAATATAGAGTCATAGTTCCTCAAATTCAAGAAATACAATATTCAAGTTGTACCAAGTCACCACAAGTTTTGGGTTTAAAAAAAAATTGGAAAAGCAATTAACACAAAAAGTCCATCATACAAAAACATCCATGTGTACTCATCCCAGAATTAACTAATATTAACATTTAGTCATATGTGCTGCTAAAATTGTTTTTAATGAACAAAAAATAAAGCGTTATGAAGAAAGCAGAAGGATTCTGTACACCTCTGCAAGTCCCACATCCCCCTCTGCTTCTCTCCCTCCCTAGACAGCTTCGCTTTGGAACTTGGTGAGTGTCTTTCCAATCCACGTTTTGGTATTTCACTTGGTAGTCAGATTTTAAATTTTACAAAAATGGTCTATTTTATATTGCGCATTCTGTAATTTGCATTTTTTAACTAAAAGTGGCATCTATCCAACTTAATACATAAAGACCTATTTATGCTACATGCTATACACCATCTATGTCTAACTTCTTTGTCAATGACATTTAGTGCTCCCCTGCCCCCCTTTTCTCTGTTATGAACGTGACTTCCTAAGTATATACTCCCCAAACACGTATGTCTCTAGGCTACATACCTAGGAGTGAAAGTGCTGGGTTGTAGGCATGTGCATTTTCAGCTTTTCTACATAATAGTCAAATTGCTCTCCCCAGTGACTGTATCATTTTATACTCCCACCAGCAATGTACTGGAGATTCCAATTCTAACAGACTTACAAACACTACAAATTGTTTCATTTTCGAATTTAGCAGCCCTGATTTTAACTCCTTATTTTGCCAACCTTGAGGCTGTGTACAAGGTCTATCATAGAAGCTGTTGGGAAGCATTTTATTATTATTAACGAAGAACAGAACATAAGCAGCATTGAAATCTGAAAGACACATTCGTAGCAGATATATATTAACTGCATTTGGTTAGGAGACAATATAATGGAAAAAAATACTTCTTTTTATAGACCTTTACTGAATCAAGCAATCACTAGGCCACACACACAGACTTGGAAAAGTACAATTGTCCTTTCACTCTAGCTCCTTTTGCTTGCAGTATCACCTCTCTCTCTCTATTTATTTATTCATTTTTAGTGGTGCTTGGCAGACACTGGCATTGGCCTTCTCTCTCCTGTTTGTGTTCGGACAATCTTTGCTTGGTGCAAAGGCATAGCAGCCGTGTCATCTAACCACCGCTGAGGGACTCTGTTAATGTTTTGGTAGTTTCTACATACACAGTCCTGCAAAACTTTTTAATATGGAGAAAGAAGAAGAGAGTGAAAGGGTGAGATAGGAAAAGGGATGTTATAAAATACAGTAGATCCTCCCTCTTTAAATGTAGCATTTGAAATCAATATTTTTCATTATATCTGACTGTGATGATGAAATATATAATAGCTGATGATATCTGAGTGGCTGATCCATAAAAATGTACTTCTGTGATTTGATATCGATTCTACTTTTCCTTCTCCTTTTAGACATGTGAATGGCAATACAAGTTCATCAAAAGGGAAAGAAACAACTAAGTAGCATTTACAGGTGTCATTCAAAAGACAAATGCAATGTTTAGAAGCTTAAGAAAGGAAAAAGAACTATCAGGACATTCGCTTCATACCATTTTCCTCTTTGTGGGAGTAATAATGACGGTAGGCAACACGTGCCCTCCCCGGCCCCCGGCAAAAAAAAAAAAAAAAATACAGGAGTTTACGTCCAACAGAGTATTAAAGATTCAGGGGCCATTGGAAACATCCAATCTAATGCTTTCATTTTACCACTGAAAAATCCGAGGCGTTAAACTAACTTGTTGAAGGCACCCGTTGCACTTAATTACCCTGACTCCTCTTGTTTCTCCATGGAAGGGAAGAAGTCACTGCTCCTTTCATAAGGAACTGCCTGAACTTCATTGGTTTCAACTACATGATCTTTGGAGTTTTAGGCTCAAGCTCACCACATCAGTGTGTCATTGCATGTTCCTCTGAAATGGCATGAATGGCAGAGCAGAGTGAGCATTCACTGGGAGAACTTGTCACTTCGACTTTGAAAATCTACATGAATTTTGCACTTCATTTCATAATACAACTGTGCTTTTTAAATTTAAAAAGACCACAGATCTTTGGGTAAAAAAGATTTTACTCCAGGAAGACTCACCATGTCTGTCTCCCCGCCCTCCTTTTTTCTTTTAACAAATATTTATTGAGAATCATTTATCTGCTGAGAAAACAACAGAGGTCATTGCTCTTCTTGGCATTTATAGTATAATCACAAAGTATGTAATTATAAATAATTACATGAAGAAGTGGAAGGTGTCATGGTGTGTCTAAAAAGGAGAAGTGAACCAGCCCAGGGGTTAGGAAAAGTGATGCTCAAGGTAAAAATTGAATAGGAGGTAGCTTTGAATACTGCCTGGCTCATATTCATTTAATTAAGAGAACTATCAAATAATGTTTCACCCTGGCCTTTGCTAAAATAATGCTTTTATAATGCATTCGTTTTTCTGCAGATAATTTTAGTTTAAATAAAAACTATATTGTTTAAGTTACTGGGTATCCTGGATTTTTGGTACCTTTCCCTCCTCACTATACTAGCTGTTTAACAACCTTGGCATATGCAAGTGATGGGGGGGACGGGGTCCTAGATTCCAAGCTGTGAAGGGAAATAATCCAGAAGAAAGAATTTTAGGGATGCCCTTGAAACACTGAACTTAATTTCCTCAGCAACAAACCCAGATTTCTGGATTCCTGACCTCTGGTTCTATCTCCAAAAGGCCCCCCTTTTCCCTCTCTGTAAAATTGGACTGGCACAATGGAATTGCCTAGTAATTAATTTTCTTAGGTACATATTTTTCTGAGCTCTTTATAGTTAATAAACTAAGCTTTCAATTAATGGTGAAGACTGTTTGCTAACGTTCTTAGATTCTCATTATTTGGGAGAAAAATGAGTTAAGAATAATGAACAAACACGGGTGACAATTAGTTGATTCTGTGTTGGGTCCTCCTGTGGAACCAGATGGTGGAGTGATGCATGTAAATAGATCATTTATTGCATTTAGAAATCTGAAAGTTGAATAAAGAATGAAGCATTTGCTATTAAAGTGCATTTACCAATGTGCTCTAATTTTATACATTGCTGAAGTAAATGCAGAGTAAAGTTAGGGGACTTAACTTATTTTGGTCAGCCAGGGATAGATGCATAAGTCTCCCTAGGGCCTGCAGCCTGCAATCTGGCCGCTATCGATGAAGTGTTCCTCCCCACTGTTGACACACTGTTCCGTGTGTCAACTAACTCCCCATGTGATGGCGTTTTGAGGCAAGGCCCCTGGGATGTAATAAGGTTTAAATAATATCAGGAGGGGAGGACCCTCATCATGGGATTAGTGTCCTTACAAGAAGAGACCACAGCGCTCGGCCTCTCCCTTTCCGCCAGTTCAGGACACTGAGAAAGCAGCCACCTGTAAGCCACCTGCCTTTACCAGGAAGGGATCTGCTGGCACCTTGATCTGGAACCTTTTGGCATTTGTGAGAGAAAATAAATGTTTGTTGTTTTAAGCCACCTGGTCTACGGAATCTTGTTCTATTAGCCTGAGCTAAAACTAGCTTATTTTTTTCTTTTTAAAATTATATTTAAATAAAAAACTATAATTAGCAAATATTGATTTGATTTGGTTTTGGGACTCATGACAATTTTAAATGCATAGTCACAATGATTAGCTCTTTCACTTCTAGGGCTCTACCTGCAAGAATAATTACAGATGTACAAAAATATGTATAAAAATGTTTGCTTAGGCATTGTCCATAACATTAAAAATAGTCAACATTAAGTAAAGGCTTACTGTAGGCCAGGCGTTACTCTAAGTGATTTTTGGGTCCTATTACTTAAACTATACTCAAACATAATATGAGTAGGTAAAATTATTATTCCTCTTTTACAGTGAGGAAACTAAGGCCCAGAGAGATTAAGTGACCTGCCCAAGGCCACACAATCGTACGCAGGAGAAAGTGCCTAAAATCTCATCAGTATGAGAGGACTCAGTACATTGTGGTTGATCCAAAATAGCGAACTATGATGCCATTGTTTAAAGAAATAAGGTAAAAATATTCATGTTGACCAGCTCTCCAAGACATTGTTACAGGAAGAAGTAAGTGGGTTCCCATTTACATGAAAAATAAGTGTGTGCACATGCATGTATATAAAGGAAGAAAGAAAGATGTTCTCCAAACCTCTGAGAGCGATGAGTTACCTCTGGGGGCGGAGGAGACGAAGGCAGGCTTGCATGCTTTGTCCTCCGTTTCCGAATTAAATTTTTTATACAGAAATGCATCTTTCTATTTCTTGTATAGAAAAATTTAGGAAACAAAATTTAATGTTTGTATTTCTTCAAGGAAGAATTCTCAGTTGGAAATATCAAAACTTTAAAAAAACACTCATGAAGACAATTTGAGGGGGAAAATCCAGAAATCAGGAGATCTAAGCATTTGTGCCTTAATGTTACTCATCGCTCACACAGATGCTGCCATGAACAGTTTTATTTGGTTTGGTTTTTATTTTAGTTTAATTTAGTTTTTGAATAATGCCACATGGCTTAGAAGGGTTTCTAGTGTTTGTGAAGAGAAATACTCACTCAAATGCTAATGTCATTGCCCCAAGGCAGGTGTCTGCAGTGGAATGTCACTTTTCAAGGCAGGTTGAACTGGTTCCTTCATGAGTTCACCTTGAAATAGCAACTCTCCACAGCTGCCTCTGGGCTCAGCGGGAAAGAAGTCATGTTCCAGCCTGGTCCTGTAACTGTTGGGTCCTGAACCACAGCTTGGCCTTGGCTGAGAATGGCCCCTGCAGCACGGAGGAGTGGGAACCGCGGCACTGGGAGGGTTGGGGATTACACACAGGGTTAACCTGGTCCGCGGGGGCCACTGTCTTGGTGAGGAGTGGGGCCTGATGCTATGTGCTGACCGTTCATCACCACCTGGTTTCACCACCGAGCCAGTGGAGTACACAAGGGTCACTGAGGGAGCTTGTGCATAAAACACATTCCTGGACACCATTCCCTAGAGATTTTAATTCAGTAAATTTGGGATTCTGCATTATTTGTAGGTTTCCGTAATGTTATAGGCAGAATAATGCCCACCCCCATAAAATTGATATCCACATTCTAATCCCTGGAATTTGTAAATATATTACCTTACATGGCAAAGTGACTTGGAGGGTGGGACTAAATTAAGACTCTTGAGACAAGGCGATTACCCTGGATGATACAGATGGGCCTGATAAAATCTCGGGGTCCTTAAGTGTGGAAGAGGGGATCTTCAGGAGGGTGAGGGTAAGGACATGGAGTTTCACATGCAGCTTCTGCGTGGGAGGTCACATTGCCCAGGTAACCAAGCTGTGCCTTGCCGAGGCTCCGCCTCTACCCCCCACCCCACCTTGGAACTGATGGAGCACCAAGGGAACCCCGCCACCTCCAAGCCAAGATTACAGCAGGGTTGGTTCCTATGCTGAGCACGCACGGGGCCAGCAGGATAACTGGGCAGAGGAGGAGGCCCGCCTACCCCCTCCCAGCACCAGACTGAGAGCGGGACCACAGAAGGCAGGCGACTGTGCCACAGGGGTCGTCGGGATGGTGGCAAGGGAGGTACTACACCAGAGAGTCCTGTCAGTCTAGCCTAGGGGAAAGAAGGGATTGGTCGGGAGGTGGGCCCACCCAAAGCACCAAAACGTTTGGGAAGTTAATTGGTCATTCTAGGAAAGCACCTGGCTCCTCCCACACCCAAAACAGATACAGTCTGAGGGGAACAAAAAACCGCACTGTCTCATGGTTTGCTGCTCAGAACCTGCTCTCAGCAGGTACACTGGCCTGTCCTCTCAATGGGCCATGTGGCCTTAGTAGCCACGCAGTCCATGGGCCTCCAAGAGGGAGTCTCAGTCCCTCTCAGTTCTCTCCCTGCCCCCGCTCTGTTCGGTAACAAACTCAGAAACCAGAGTCATGCACTAAAACACATCAGATCTCTCGCCTCTTTGCTCAAAACCACTAACAGCTCCTCGTTTCACCCACGACCCTAAATAATCTGAGCGAGTCTACAAATCCCAAAGAATCTGCCCCTATGCCACCGCTTCCTCCCTGATTTCCTCTCCTCCTACTCCCACCTTGCTCTTTCTGTCTCAGTCACACAGCTCCTGCCTTAGGACTGCCCCTCCCCTGGGATGCTCTTTCTGCAGGCACCTGTACCTTTGCCATTTTCTGCGTTCAAATGCCTTTCCCTCAATGAAGTGCACCCCAATTACCCTGCTGGAAGCCGCAGCCCTCACCATGTTCCTGGCTCTCTTAACCCCCTTTCCTGCTCCCTTTCTAATAAACACTGTTGTTTACTCGTTTATCAAGTCTACCCTTTATTGTTTATCTCTCCCCACTAGAATGCAAGCTCCATGGGGGCAGGAGTTTTCTCTCTTTGGTTCACTGGTGTACCTCATGTTCCTAAAAAGTGTCTGTGGGAGCTAAATAAAAGGTCGTTAAATTTGTTGAACTAGGACTGTAAGCCACTCTTTGTGAAGGGTAAAACAACCCTTTCTGAAGAATATCTCTGTTATCCAGTAACTGTAGGAGTGTTCACTCCTTTGTGAACAGGAGTTAAGCATTCTTGCCACATATACTTATCACATTATCATGGCAAGCATTAGAATAAAATTCATATTAAGTTATATTATTGAATATCAGAATTGAGGTTTTTTGAATAATTTGTGACTTTAGGATCACAAAGTCTCAGCCTCTTGCACAAGATAATCTTTCTGGTAAAATGTCAACTTACTTTTGATGATTTAATGAAGCGTTTAACGTATGGCCCACACAGAGTTCTCTTAGGGACTGTCATCAGAACGTTTTGTGCCCTGGACCCTGACACTGAGTTGTGAGTATAGGAAAATAAGTCAAGCTTTATTTTTTTTATGTTTTTGGTGGGGGTGGAGGTGGGGTGGGGTGGGGAGGATACTGCAATGGTCTGGAATTTTATATTGTTTGTACTTCTCTCCACTGAAAGTAGCCAAGTGCAAAGTAATTACTGATCACATAACATTTCTAGGCTTATGCCTAAAGCTGAAGAAAATGTCTAATTGGGGAAAACTTTCTCAAAAATAGTTACATGCATTTTGGAGATCAGTCATATTTTGTTTCAAATATATAACTAAATCTGTGTCTCTATCAATGATAACCAAATCATTAAATTTTTGTCAGTTGGCGTTTCTTTTCTACATAGCCTAACTTGATTTCTTTGAGTAAACTAGCAAGATAAAAACAAAACCTACACTTACATGCTTGCTATAGAGTTTATTCCTTCTGAGACGTTTTAGAAAGTGGCAGTTACTGGATAACAGAGATATTCTTCAGAAAGGGTTGTTTTACCTTTGCTACCTTGTATTTAAGCTTTGCAAAACTACTGCAGCATTTATTTTTCATAGTCTGTCTTGCCCCGGCATCTTACGCATTCCATTCCCCTTCTTTTTACCTTTTGAGTCTGAGCTCTACCTTCATTCTTTCAACCTATAGCTTCCTTGCCATCCCATGTTGTAATCATCTCAAGCTTTACCATACTCTGTTGTAATCATCTGTTTCATTGGCTGTTCTAGACCATGTCTTCCTTCTCTCTGACCCTATTTCAACCAAGGTGTTTGGCGCATAGTTCTTTTTTTTAAATAATTATTTTATTTTATTTTATTTATTTATTTTTAGAGAGAGAGAGGAAGGGAGGGATAAAGAGAGGGAGAGAAACATCAAAGCGTGGTTGCCTCTCATGCACCCACTACTGGGGACCTGGCCCACAACCCAGGCATGTGTCCTGACTGGGGATCAAACTGGTGACCCTTTGGCTTGCAGGTCGGCACTCAATCCACTGAGCCACAGCAGCCGGGGCGTGACATATGTTCTAAGTGGGCACCTAGCAGTGAATTCTTTGGTTGATTAATGGATGGATTGGGGGTTGGACTATCAGCAGGTAGAAAAATTTTTACAGAGCCTCTTATCTAGGCCTTAGGTAAGAGAGAATTACTTTGATCCTTGAAAAAAGATCTGTCTTAGGTAGCGTTATCATTTTTAAAAATGTATCATCAGAGGGTAATTAAATAGCTTTCACCGATACCCCTAACCCCACTCATCTCCATACTGACTACTGTTAAGGCAGTAAAGTTCAGAGAGAAAAAGCAATGCTTTCAGGTCACACAGCGACTAAGCGGTAGACCTAGAATTTCCCCTCAAGTTTTCTGATTCCAACGCAGGAGCCTTCCATAATAACACACTGCTTCCAATAATCCAATAACCAAAGTCTTCGATATAAAAGAGCATGATTTAAATCGCCAGAAATAAAATAGGAGTTTTCTTCAAAACACACGAAACAAGAGAGGTTTGGTTATGATTGTATTAGAAGGCTCAGGATACAGCGATTGCAAACACCACTGGTTAATTTAGCTGGTAACAGCTCCAGTTTATCCAGAGAAGGGCGTCTTGCTTTAAGGGGAAAGTCTCTTTCAGCCAAGGACAGGATTAAACGGCTCCCTTTTTTTCTTTCACAGCGTCATCACCACATTTTGGCAATGGCAAGAAAAAGAGGATCTTCCCAGAGAGTAATGGTATCACTTTCTCTGACTGAGCCCTTACTGCATGTCTGGCACTGAGTGCTTTATAGCCAGTACCTCCATCAATCTCCCCAGTAACGCTGTGAAGTAAATATCTCCATTTTACGAGTGGGGGAAACTGAGGGTAAGTTCATTGGTCTCAGATTGCAAAGACAGTGAAGACCACCTCCAGGGTCTGCATCATCTCTACCTGGCCCCGAAGTGCAATCTTTAAGCCACCACATATACTTCACTGCCTCTATCATGAAGCTGGCAGCTAAACACAAATACAGCAAACAAGTGACCCTTTTGGAGGGCTGCTATATTTAAACCAGTGTCTATTCATCCTTATATAATCCCTCTTTCTCAGGCTCATCAGAGAAAAGCTTTAGAAAGGGAGTGTGGGTTGTGGGGTGTGTACATCGGACTTGGGTTTATATACTCTGGCAAGAGGAAAAATGTCTTTGCCTTCGTCTGCATATCTCTCCTGCAGTGGGAACTGCTCTTCAAGGAGCAGCCATCTTTCAAGGAGAGAAACACATAAAAAGAAATCAATCTCCAAGACACAGTCCATTGACTTTAGGGTCAGACAAGGAGCAATGTACTGTTTCCCCTTTGGTATCCTGAAATTAATTATTTCCCACCTCTCGGTGATTTCTCTGGGATGGCTTGGCTGGGCTGAATAAACTGATGAGTTTAGTCTCTAATCTCAATAGATCCCTTGCTGTCTCTCTCCGCCTATTCAACCAGAACTTCCTAAGCACATGCTATGTATCAGGCCCTGTATTGGGTACTTAAAAGAAAGAAAAACAAACAAAATACCCCTAGATTCTGCTTTTGTGAAATTCACAGTCAAGTGAGGGTGTCCATCATTAATCAAAGAATCGCAGTGATAGTCACAGATAAAGAAATTGTGACACAGAACTCTGAACAAGTGGACCCAAGTGATACGATACCATGTAGAAACATACATGGGCCTAGCCTGGGGTAAGGAGACTACACTGAGGGGGGTCAAGCCTGAGCTGAGGTGCGAATGCGGTGGAGGTGACATGACTCCACACAGAGAGGATGGCTGTGCAAAGGCCACGTGGCAGGAGGTAGCACAGCTTACTTGAGCAACACATAATAGGAGATGGGAGGGAGCTGGGCCAGCCTTGCAGCCCTCGTCAAGGGTGCTGGTCACTGTCCCCAAAGCCCCGCATGGGCCTTGATTTATGGCAGAAGTCTGGGAGGGATAACGTGTCCTTATTCTGAGGATCTCTAAGGCCTCATTTCTAAGATGATGGTTACCTCCGGTTTTAGGGGTGGGGGGACCCTGGAGAAGCTCTCTTTCCATTGGATGCAGTTCTCCCTATATTTTTGGATCTTTGGGGGTCTAAAGGCAGAGAATTTTTTTCAATCACATTCATGAAAGAATGTGGGATTCCAGAAATGAGACCAGACAAGAATAATAAAAATAAAAACTAATGCTTACTGGCACTTTATTAGATTCTGACTACGTACCATGCCGAGTATTTTCTATGAATTATCTTTTTGAATTGGCTCAACAAACTTGTAATACAGGAACCCTCAAAGGCAGCCTGGGCCTAGGATTCAGAAAGCTGAACTGTGACCAGTAGAAACAGACACAAGCATTTACATTATGGGGATCTGAGAAGGGCTTTTAAGTGTCTGACCAGTTACTGCAGGAACACTAAGCAGTGGTTGGCTCTTAATTATGGATGTGGAGAGGACTTTCTGAATCCGTCAGGAACATCCACCCACAGGCCTTTCTGCTTTTCATGTCAGGGGCAGATTCTATCCTACTCACTGTGAGTGTGCGGCTGCACATCAGGGATAATCATAATGCTCAGCATTTGTACAGAACAGGTTGTTTCCAAATGGCTTTGCATTCAATGGCAAGGTCACCTCTCTTGGGCAGCATGATTTGCCGCCTCCCTACTATTAGTCAGGCCTCTTGATCAAAGACAGAAAACCAGCTCAAACTGGCAGTGGGAGAAAGGGCACTGACCGGCTTACGTAACTGAAAAGTTCAGGGGGGTCAGGCCCCAGGCTCAGCCTGTTCTCAGGTCCCTCTTCAGTCTCGCCTCTCCCCCCCCTGCTCTCTCTCTCTGCTCCAGACAAACTGAGCCTCTCCCAGGTCCTTCAACGAGACTTAGTTGCACCTGCCTTCCAATCATCAAAGACACTACTTACAGTTCTCCCTCTACATTGACTGATTCCTACTAATGTCTCCCTCCATTACTAATAATAAAATTATTGGGGACCTAGCAGACTGGTTAGTCTCTAAAAATGACCCCCTCCCAATGAAGCACACCTCCTGAGAGTCGTGCCCCGTGTGGTCTTCTCGCTCGCTGGTCTGGGTTGGCCCGGAGACTCCCTTTAACCGACAGGTAGAATGAAGCAATGGCGGCTCCATTCCAGAGTCCCGCCCAGGCCTTCCAAAGGCAGGGCACCTCCCACTTTTGCCCTATTGGGATATCTCAGCTGTCATGTAAAGTCCACATACTCTGTGGAGAAACCACATAGAGGGACCATATCGAGTAGGATAGCCCCTGGAACTGCATGGACAGAGAGGCCCAGTGTTCCCGGCCATCTGTGCTGAGCCCCAGCCTTCGGTATCCTCGCCAAGGTACCAGACTTTTGGGGGAGTCACCTTGGGTGTTCCTGCCCATTTGAGCCCCTAGATGACTGCGGCCCAAGCCAATGGCATGTGGAGCAGAACCATCCTGAGTGGATTAAGACCCATAGAGTTATGATAAGTAATAAATTGTTGTGATTTTAGGCTGTTAACTTTTGGAGTGGATCGTTACATAGCAATGATGACCAAAACGCAGAGTGTCTGCCAGGTCTTGTGCTAGCTCTGGGTTTTATGATTACAAATGCGACAGGCATGGTCCGCAGCCTCCCACACCTGCTCATCTTCCCAGGCCTCGCCTTCTTGGGGGCGTTTCCTGACTTTGCTTACTGAGTGCTCTTCTCCTCCAGTAAGCTCTGGCGACGCCCTTTATTCCTCCGTCGCAGCCCTTTGCAGACTGAGAAATAACTTGCTCAGGCTGTACCTGTTGGCCCCGGTAGAGCGACGTAAGCCCTAGGAGGGCCAAGTCCACGGGTGTCTAGCTCACCACTGTGTCCTCTGCACTGTGTGCACCACCAGGGACATGGTGAACGCTCGATGGCATCTGTTGGGTGGCTACCTGACAGCAGCCTCCCTGTAGAGTCTGTTTTTTCGTGTTGGAGAAGATGCTGACTCCTTCACTTCTCATGGGACAGCTCAGAGAAAGCACAGCATTTTTAACTAGATTTAGAATGCTTGAGTCCTAGTAGAGCAGTCCTAACCTGAAAGCTATGTTCCTTGCATTTTCATTTAGAAATCGTATGCACAGTAGTTGCCTGGTTTTTGTTTGCTTATGGTATTCTTCGTCTACTTCCCTAATTAACCTACTTGTGTTAAAAAACGACAGGGGTTCACCGCTTGGGGTTCTCTTCAAAAACAGGACGTGGCTGTCACAAGGTAGTTTTACTTGCAGCAAGTAAAGGAGACATGGGATTCATAATCAAAGCTCTGCGTCCCCAAACGGAGGCTTAGCCATTGCTTATGTACACCATTTCATCAAATACATTTTGATTTCTCCTTCACAGTTGGCTGCCCTTTTCAGGTTGGGTGTCTGTCGAGTTTATCTTGTTTACAGCTCCTCTGCAAAATGCTGTGCTACATTTTAACACAGAGCAAGGACAGTATTTAGTAAGAATGGCCCAGGCCTTGAGACCTTTGTCCTATGTAACGCAGCACCTTTTTCTTCCCACCCCACACCTTCACAGGTCTAGCTGTTATGGAAGACAAAAGAGAAGAGAGTTTGGGATTTTGTTTTTGTTTTGTTTTGTTTTTGTAGGTTTTAGGGGAATAAGAAGGTAGAATGTTTGATTTAAGAGCAACAGAGATCATGGTCCTTGGAGTCAGCCAGTTTGGAACAAAACAAGGACTAGAGCCCTTGCTTTCCGTTGTGGGAACTGGGTCCCTCTCTGATCAGCAAACTTCTCCAGGGCTGAAAGCACTTTGTTTTGCTGGTTCTCAACCAGCCATTTCTGTGTCCCACACACCAGTCTGTCTTCTGACTGGAGACTTAACGCCACATTGCTGAAGTCGTTCTGTCGGTGTGCTAGAAAAACAGCCTTATCGGCCAAGCACATTTACAATTAGTTTGGATATTCTTATCTGCAAAACAGAGACAATATTTCCTATCTCATGAATTTCTTGGAAGAATAAGAAAGAATATCCATCCATCAACAAATTTATGAGTTACCTATGATGTAACAGATATTGTAGTCACAAAATCCCCACTCTTGAGGAATTGTGTGTGTGTCCTAACCCAGGACACGCACACACATAGAAGAAAAGACAATTAATGAGTAAACACATTGAGGTCTCTGCAGGAAGCAGTCCTGTCAAACAAGGTAATTGATTGAAAGAGTTTAATGAGGGGGGCGATGATAAGGGTGCTGTAGGAAAAGGGAAACCAACAAGGTATGGCGAAGCACCCTGGGACTAGCAACAGCAGAGAGCTGCTACCCCTCTAGGCCCCCAGGGTTAGGAGAAGGGAGCAGTCATAAGAATTCAGAGAGACATACCTGTAGCTATGGGAGAGCACTATCCTATAGGAGCTGTGGCCATGGGAGGAGAAACAGAGGCAGTACCAAAAAACAGCATGGCAGGAAGGGGGTGTGCAGAGAGTTAACAACACTCCAGCCTTGCCCATGTCCCGTGCTCCATCTCCTGCCAGTCCCCAGCACTGGCTGAACTTCACTGGAATCTAGAAGGCCAGGGACGAGAATGCCCATGTGATGCAGTCCGTACTGGTAAGTTTCCCAGCACACAGAGAAGGTGAAGAAGAGTAGAGAGTGAATCTGGAAGGGCAGGAAGATTATCCAGCACAGCAAGTTAATACATCATGTCTCGGACAGCAAGCCGTGCTATGGTGAGAAATACAGCAGGGTGAGAGGGGCGGGAGGCATGGAGAAGATAGGGCATTGCTACTCTGTCTTGTATAGGGCAGTCAGAGACAAGCTTCCTGATGAGGTGGTATCTGATCAGAGGGCATCCATGGGGAGTACGAGGCAGAGCTGTAAACGGAAGATCTTTTCAGGCTGAGGGAACAGCAGGTGCAAAGACCCTAAAAGGGGGTCTGCTCAACATATTCAAGGAGTTGTAAGGAA
Source organism: Mormoops blainvillei (assembly GCA_004026545.1). Lineage (NCBI taxonomy): Eukaryota > Metazoa > Chordata > Mammalia > Chiroptera > Mormoopidae > Mormoops > Mormoops blainvillei. Next base: position 126,613 of record PVJD01001221.1, read on the forward strand.
GCTAGTAGGGCTGGAGTAGAATGAGGGGAGAAGGGGAGAAAATCGAAGAGCCAGGTCGCATGATTTTGATGGGAAGTCATTGGAAGAATGCAGAGAAATAAAGCAGAGAAATAAATTGTCTGGCTTACATTTAAATGTAAAGTGTATTGATCTGTGCTGGGAATGGATTGGAGAGGAGCAACAATGGGTAGAGGAAGGCCGTTTAGAATTTCATGGCAATAACCTAGGGGAGGGATAATGGCAGGCTGGATCAGGTGGTAGTTGAGGGAGTATGACAAATGAGTGGATTCTTAGATATTGTAAAATAAACAAGGTGTTATTTTCTGATGAATTTGACAAGGATTATGAGAAAAAGAGGAGTTACGAATGAGTTCAAGGCTTTTGGCATAAGCAGCTAGAGTGAGGGAATTGCCATTTACTGAAATCAAGGAGACTAGAGAAGGGACAAATTTGGGGAACAAAAAACACTCAGTAAATGACCCATGCAGCTCCACACCTACTGGAACCTCAACGACAATTCAACTGGTGATATTCCTGGCACAGGTAAAGCATGATTCAGACACCTGCAGTCTTCCAAACTGGAACCTTTTCTAGCTTTTAAAAATAAGATAATTTCATTCTATCCCATTTATCTCAAGCACATCTCACCTGATTTTCTGTCCTTCAGATTCATCATGCTGTCCTGATTGGGCAATCTACCCCAATATTCGCTCTCAGGTTTACGTTTTTTTTCTTTACCTGGGTCCCTTACTTTTAACCTATACAGATTCTACTCAGCTTTAAAAGTCCCCCTCAGCACTGCTAGGTGTGACTCAGTTGGTTGGACATCGTCCCACAAAGTAAAATGTTATGGGTTTGATTCTCAGTCAGGACACATGCCTGGGTTGCAGGCTTGATCCCTGGTTGGGGGGCTTCTGAGAGATAACCAATCATGTTTCTCCCTCACATCAATGTTTCTCTTCCTCTGTTTTTTTCTCCCTTCCTCTCCCTCTAAAAATAAATAAATTAAATCTTTAAAAATAAATAAATTAAAAAATAAAAACCAATCTCAGTTCTCATCTAATCCATGGGAATTCTATGTCATTTTATCACACAGATAAAAAAAGGTTCATAAATTATAAATGTTAGTAATATTCATTCTCCAAGGGTGAAGATTCCTGTTTGCTGGGTTAGGACCACGGATTTCCTTTAGAGGGAGATGTCAAATAATTGGCAGAGGAAAACATAAAACTACGAAATCCAAAGCAGAGACAGAGGAGATGGAAACAATTAAGAGAGTATACATAAGAGCGGAAAAATATATATAATTTTTGCAGGGGAGAGGATAGAATGAAGTAGAGAGAAAGACTGAAATAGCCACCGTGTTTGTGAGAGCAACTGAGACTAAGAGGACAGGAAAAGAAGATTTTTAAAAGTGTTGATTGATGTCTAAGAATGTGCTTTCATCCTTTGTCTTTAAATTGAAGATATTGAGTAGATATTGAAGTACTTCCATTTATTTTTATCTGCAGGTTAGCTGTCTCTGTAAATACAATTTTGTGATTAAACTAAACATGTGGAGTCTTGGTTTTAGTATTAGATGATCAGGGTGAGTCTCAGTGAGGAAGTGACATTAGAGCAAAAACTTAAAGGAAGCAAGTGAGGAGCCATCCAGTGGGCATGCAGGGTAGAGCATCCTGGGTGAGGTAAAGGCCTGCCCAGGGAGCTGGAGGAGTGAGTATGCACATGTCTGAAAAACAGCCAGGAGGGCCGGGCCCAGCGGAGTGCCGCGTCCAGTGGAGGGCCGCAGCATGAGCGAAGAGTAAAGGGCCAGGTGAGTCAGCAAGTGACGGGGCCAGGTCGTGGAGGACGCCGGACACCACAGTAAAGAGGCTGGTTTTTAATCTGAATGGGAAGCCATCGTGATTTTGAGGAAAGGAGTGACATGTCTGACTTAGGTTCTTAGAGCATCACTCTGATGAATTCAGAGTAGACCAGGGCGGTGGAGACAAGCCTGAAGCAGGAAGATCAGTTAACAGGCTACTGCGGTTGCCCATTAATCTAGCTGATGTTCAGACCTTAGTGCTAACAGCGGGAATAATGAAAACTGGTTAGCTTCTGGATGAATGTTTAAGGTAAATCCAATAGGATTTATGAAAAATAATTTGGGGAGTCCAGAAGAAATGGTGAAATATATGGCCACTCGAAGTTTTTGGTCCCAGTAAGTGGAAGAATGTAGTTACTGTCAACTAAGAGGGGGTGGTACCAGTGGGATAGGTTTTTGCTGTGCTGTGATGAGCCTGGCTGTGGTGAGATCAGAAATTTGGTTATGATAGGAGTAACCATGTCGGATTTGCAAAATCTGTTGGATCTCTTACTGAAGATCAGTAACAGGCAACTGGGCATACAACTCAAGGGCTCAGGGAAGAGGTCTAGATGGAGATGTAAGTTTGGGGTTATTGGCATAGAGTTAGTGTTCAAAGCCATGAGTTCACCAAGGTGTGAGTGTATAAGGAAAAAACAAGAGTAAAAGCTGAGCTGTGACTGCTCCAATGGTAAGAGGTCTGACTGCAGAGGGGGAAGCAGCATGTCATATATTTTCCTTTTATTCCCTCAAAGAATTTAGCAAAACACTCAGTGCACAGCAGGCACCCAAAACTATGTGCTACTTGATGAGAATTTGATACAGGAAAGAGGAGTGCTCCAAGAGCCAAACAGAATAGCTATGAATTTCAAATGGCTGCTAAAGGGATGCCATGTGTGTGTGTAGGAGGTAGTCTGACACCACCAAGCAATTCTCAGACACTCCCTGGGTATCACACAATTGAACTCATTTCTGGCAACTACCTGGAGAATAGCATCAGATCCCACAGGCCTAGGGGCTCGGTTCCATAAGACTGACCCCCACTTCAGACAGCAGTTGTTACTGTACTTCTGACTGGATACAAATTAGAGGTTCCCATGATCCCCTCCTTGGGCTTGATAAATTGGTTAGAGAGGCTGACAGAAGTCATGGGAATATTTTACTTACTAGATTGCTGATTTATAATAAGAGCCTATCATTCAGGAACAGCTAGATGGAAGAGAGGCATGGGGAAGAGTGTGGAGCTTCTATGCCCTCTCCTGATGTGCCACTGTCCCCAAATCTTCACATGTTCAACCTGAAAACTTCCTACACCCAGTCCTTTGGGTTTTTTATGAAGGCTCCATTACATAGGCTCGATTGCTTAAATCACTGGCCACTGACCCTTGTTCAGTCTCCAACACTTCACGCTCCTCCACAGGTCAGGGTGTGGGACCGAAAATTCCAACCTTCGAATCACCTGCTCGGTTCTCTTGGCAATCAGCCCCCATCCTTAGGGGTGGTAAAAACAACTGCGTCAATAACATAACGAGACACCCTTACCGCTCTCATCATGGGAAATTTCAAGAGTTTTAGGAGCTCTGTGCCTGTGCCAAAAGGAGTGAAAGACTAAATATATGAGACATATCACAACTGCTCGTCCCTTTCTTGACTTTCTCTACCCCTTTCTCCCCATTTTGGCTCCACCTTAACAAAGAGAATGTTCATTCCAGAGGCAGATGCAGCTGGCACTGACTTCATACTCCTCTTGAATACTATGTACTTCTAATATGAAAGATATTATTTCTCCCATTCTACCTCTTATTGTCTGTCACCTTTGGGCATGGTAAGAGTTGGGAGAAATTCACCTGACAAAAGATTTGGGTAACCCATTCTAAAATCATTCCACTCAATTCCCCCACTGGAGGGGGGATGTAATGTGTGAAGACTAAAATAATCATTCCAGCTACAACTGAAGGAGCACTTCCCCTGTGTCCAATACAATGCTAAATGCTTTACATGCATTACCTCATTTCATCCTTTCCTCTACCAGATGAAGCAGGTGATATCCGAAGAAGAATAGGCATCAGAAATATCCAAGGAAAAACGATCTAATATCACCATAAACACTTAAGAATAAGCTAAGGTTCTTTTACACCCATGAGTTGTAACTAGTGGTCAGGCAGACACAACCAGGGCAGAAGAGTCAGGTGGGAAGATACGTAAACTTTCCATGAAAAAGGTAAAAAGCAAGCCACATGCTTTGCAGAATCTTCTCACAGTGAGGGTGGAAGCTTTGGCAATTTTTATGACCTCAGGGAAAGCTGAGGACCTGAGAAGTCAATATTTCCAGCTGCCTTATCTCCTGCTTTATGTAACATGTCTGTAATTTTTTATTTCCTTTTCCACAAATTGAGTTTACATCCTTTAAGTGTTTTTGTTGATATTTGTCCATCAATCACATCACCATCTTGTGACAAGCATACAATTTCAATTCCCATTCCTCTATGAGAAAACAGAGGTTCACAGTGCATTAAAAACTTGCCTGAGATCACACAGGTAGTAAGTGATAGAGCCACCTTTGACCCAGGTCTGCATGATTCCCGACACCAAGCTCTGAACCTCTGCTTCATATTCCTCCTCTAAAAATGGCCAGTGAGCTGGTTACATGCTTGCAGATCTCTTGGAATTCTCCAGTTTCTGTCAGTCATTTACCAAATGGACAGAAGAGTTACACGGAGCCACTTTCACCTTCAAGACCCAGAGAGTTTTCAACGTTCTTCTCTGCCCCAAATGCTAACCATGGATGTCCCACAAAGAGGAACAGGAGCGAAGGAGTCATGAGTAGAGAACCTCTATAGCTACTGTTGGGGAAACAAGACACAGGAGTTGCTATGTCTGGGAGCTAAGATTTCCTAAGTCTTTAAACTTGGAAAAAGATTGAGGTAAAGTAAGGTGGGGATTTCCTCCTTGCAGAAGGAAGAACATATGCAGAAAAAGGAAGAATGTGTAGTGTAGTCAAAGAAAACAAACGGTCCTCTATTTATAGGTTAGCCTCAAAGAAGCAGCCACCTGGGGAGCATGATCAACCCCTTCTCCAAGTGAAAGCACTGATGCAAATAATGAAAGCAGCAGGACAATGGCACATAGGGCTGACGGCTAGGTAGGGGCCGTACACCACAGGACTCTGAATGTCAGGCTGAGCAATAGGGACTTTATCAGGCAGGGGAAGGGCATCACTGATAGGCAAGGCATCTGAGTGATAGGACCAGTATTTTCCTATAATGATAATGTGTAGACTGGATCCAGGTTGGGAGAGAGAAGGCGACTAGGAAGGCCAACCGGGAGACTGATGCAGTAGATATGGGGTTATATGCTACTGGGATAAAAATTTGCATAGTAGGTAGTTGGTAAATAACAGTTGAGGGAAAGGAGTGCCTTTATGTCTGTAATTTAAATGTCCCAAATTGATGATGTTCTAAGAAGATTATCTGATATTCTACAAAGCAGATCATAATGGTGTTTAATTTGAAAGCCATATCATCACTAACTTTTTTTCTCTGTGCCAGACATATAGTAGAACCCACTTCCTTTTCCTCTGCTTCAGGATCATGCTGAACACACCCCTGGTCCTTTAGGCTGTCACTGAAGTCTTACAATACAGGGCTTCGTGTTTCTCACCCTTGAAAATTAGTGTCAAACGTCTCCATGCTGTTTACACTAATTGGAGTTTGCATCCAACGTGAATCAATATTCACAATGTTCCTTGTACAAAAAATAGAAATTAACATGTTGCTGGAGATTTATTTACAAAGAGCTGAAGTTAAGTTTCTTCTATGTAAAACGGGGAAGAAAATTCACAGGACAGGAAGGCTTACGAACTGAAATTTAATCATTTAGTTCTCTTTATGTCAAATTACTTAAGAATATTGAGTGTGTTTTTCTCTGAAGAAAAAGGAGGGGAGGGATGAAGGAAGAAAATTATGTTTACTTGAAAAGAAAGAGAAGAAAAATGTGAACAAGGACTGATGCTTTTAGAACCCTTGGGTTTATTATTTCCCATTATTGGTTCTGTATAGGCTAATTTAAAACAGCTATCTTCCTGCATATAGTACGAGGACGGTGCATTTGTAACATAGCAACGTATTTTTAGAAATAGACAAGCCTCCCACTATAGGGAGAGACCAAATGTGCCCTTATTGAAAATCGTTTTTTCAGCTACGCTGATGAGAATGCCTGCAAAGACTGACTGCTTCAGAAATAGAATTCTGGATGTGTAGGTCATGTTAAATAAACTGTCTAAAGATTGAGTGAGTATATAAGGATGAAATAATATGTGCAGGATTTATTGAGAGACCTTATATAAGAGAAAACTCAAATGTTTTCTGTCTTAAAAATTTTCTTTCTACGTAGACTATTTTATTTTTCATTAAATGCTGGCATTCATAGGTATACTTACCTTACTGACAAATGAGATTAAACCATTGGACATAGTCATATTGTTCCCAAGCGAGCTAAATTTAGGGCAACAATTTAGTGATTATTTGGCTTTCACTCGAAACAGACCCAATTCCATACAGCTGTTAAGATAAACTCACGGTTCAAGGGTTTTTTTTTTAAACCTTAGGAACATATGAATGCACTATATTAACAGTCCTTCTTCTGAATCTAAACCTATTAAAACATGTCTATATGGAGAATTATTAAACAGAGTTATTTGAGAGGCCGAAGCCAGGAGCCTGGGAGTCACCTCTCATTCCTGAGCACTAACTTGGTCACGAAGACCTATGTATTTGACTTGTTTCTGTCTGTCCTTCTTTCTTGCAAGTGATCTACAAGAGAAAATTCCGTCTTTGTCCAAGCACGGAGCGACCATGTGCTTCAAGAGACACTGGGTGAATCTTAACGAGTCTAAGCAATCATAGTCTTTCCATTCCCCTTGCAAGCGACTGCTTCAGGAACAAGTGTGTGAGGCAATTCTGGCCAACTGAATGAGAAATACGCGGAATCCAATAGTTCCTTCTCCCCACTCCTGCCAGAGTGATTATTCTAACATGTAGCAATTTAGGACATTTCCCTAAATTCCAACCTCGCATGTAGTTCTCTGTACTAGGGTCTCAGTCTCGCGTCCTAATGTTCCTCTGAACATGCTGTGCTACACTTACGGAACTGCTCATGATTTCCCAAATGTGCTATGTTGCATACCCATAGCTCCTTATGCCTGCATTTTTTTTTCTTTGCAGAATGGCTTTCCTCATCACTCACTGGCAAATGATCATTCATCCTGACCTATGACCATTCTCTCCCTATTAGACTTACTCATTGCTTCTTTCATGCTACATCATACACAGTGCACCCGCTATGGTAATTATCACAGTGTGCTGTAAGAACTTATTGATGCAGCTCCCTTCTCTCCTTGTATATGACCTCCTGAGGAGCAGTATGGAATTTACCATTGCACCCCCAGCATCCAGCATAGACCTTAGTCAGATATTCCATATGTGAATATTGGATGAAGGGAAGAAGAAAGGGAGGGTGAGTGGGGGGAGAAAAGGAGAGAGAGAGGGAGGGAGGAACTAAGGAAGGAAAGAAGGAGGGAGGGAGGGAGGGAGGGGGGAGCATATATGATATTTGCCATAACGTAAGAGTTCTGAGCCCCTGAATGCACTGTATGGGCTATTTCTCATGATTGTAGAACAGCAGCAGTGGTAGCGAAAGTGTCAGCATCAACGGCTAACACTTAGATGAGCACTGTACAAACACAATGCTGAACATTTTATATGATTTATGCCATTTCTATTTCATGACAAACCAGTGAAGATACTAATATTATCATCCTCCTATTACAGACAAAGAAACCAAGGCTTAAAGGCATTTCTATTTCAAAGTAAACGATGGCAGAGCCAAGACTGAAACCCAGGTCTGGCTCCAGAGCCTTAACCAGCCGTCTGTAAATATGCTGTTGTCCTATTTGCTTTACACACACGCTGTTCATACAACAGAGAGGGGAAACCAGAGCCTCCCGTCTTTGGCCGGTGTTCTCTCTGTGACTGACTCTCCCCCTCAAAAGCCCCCTTCGTCAGAGCTGGGGTTTCTGAAGGACCCAGTCCTATGAAGTGGTTTTGTACAACAGATATTTCCTCTGGCCCTCAACATGCGGTTCCTTTTCTAACCTCATAGGTCACCAGAGTCAGCTAAGCTTATAACCCCATGGGTCCCTGACACCTATGCTATCTACTATCCAGGTAACTAATAATAAGAGTACAGGTGATTCTAAAACAGAACAAGAGGAATGACATGCTGGGCTGGCTAACCTCTACTCACTGCCAGAGCTTTCCTTAAAAAAGGACCCCAGCAGTTCGGAAAGGTTTCTCCAGAAAGGCACAGAAAGAATTCTGCCTCCTTACAGAAGGTTGGACCCTTACCCCTACACAAGGACATCTCCAATCGCCTCTGACTTCTAATGGACTTCCGACTGGAACCTTCTCCCATCCTGAGACGCAGCTTAAAGCTCTGGTTGCCCCACAATCAATGTCGAGTCCTCCTCAAACACTCTAGGAACTACTCATTCATCAGCTCTGAGTTAAGATACTGTGAGTGACCACCTGCAGGTACTATGCAGATACTGCGTAGAGTTAATGCAGACACAGTCCCTCTCCTCAAGGAGCAGCAGTCAAGAATATGCTTGTGTATTTATAAATGTGGAGGAAGTGTTATTTAAAAGTTGCCAGTCATTAGACATGGAAACACCCTGGAGCTCACTTTGCATTGGGGGGCCACCATAATGGGTACTTAAGTTAACCCAATGCGACTTCATGGTTATAATAAAAAACAAAAGCAAAACAAAACAAAGCAAAACAAATAAAAAGCCTATGAGGTCATTACTGAGCTGAAGGCAGACACTATAAACTGAGATATTGCCTCATCCGTTTACCAAGGTAAATTGGGTAATAGAAATGTACACCTCACATAGTTACAGAAACTGTACATTTCTCATAAATATAGATTTTAATTAATCTGTTCCTGATAATTGTTTACTCTCAGGAAACCCGAAGCCTAATTTAACACGGAAAAAAACAAAAGAATGAAAGGGACGCTAAAACTCCATAGGAATTTAGAGGGAAAAAATAACTTCTATCTAGTGGAATTAATTATAGAATAATTTATTTGGGCAAGATGAGATTTTTGACAGGTATGGGAAATCATGTGAGTAAAACATGGCAATATTCAGGCCTGAATGTTTAGGTACTATTATAAGAGGTCTAGTTTGAAATGAATGTTTGGACCTTGAAAACAGGTAAGAAAGGTTCTTCTAGGATATGAGGGGGACTCCCCCCCAAAAAAAAACCCCATGGAATTATCTTCTAGAGGTCAGGTCCCTTGTAGTACAGGTTCCCCTGCTAAGTGAGTGTTCTGGGAACCCATCTGTGTCAGTGCCAGCTGGCGTTGTTGTGAGAGGCTGCATTTGGCTTCAGTGAATTTTTTTTTGAAGACTTTCAACACATTTGCCCATTTCATCATGGTGATTTATGAGAACACCTGCCCACACTGTGCTGAGTGTTCAGCAGTTTTTGATCCAAAACAGCATGACCCCCATGCCCTACCCTCCCTATTTACCTGATCTCACCCCAAGTGACTTTTTTTTTGTTTCCTCCGATGTAAAAAGTCCTCAAAGGGAAACATTTTGCCAATGTGGAAAAGGCAAAACAAAAAAAACAGCAGAAGTACTAAAAGGCATCAAAATCAGTGAGTTCAAAAACTGTTTTGAGCAGTGGGAAAAATGTCTCAATAGGTGTACTGCATCAAATGGAGAATACTTTGAAGGTAACTGAAGTTTAAACATGTAAGAATAAATACACAATTGTTTATAAAAAAATTCTGTTTTTTGGGTCCCCCCTTGTATATTTGGTCAGTAATCATTTGCCATGCCTGGAAATGCTGCCCACTCCACAGATCAGCAATGGAAGAGAAAACAGTACCTGAAGTGGTCAGGTACTCGGGTTTTTATTCAGTAGCATCTGGTTCTTTTCTGGATCAGCATTCTGTATAACTTGCTCAAGGTTTATAATTTCATGATATTCTCAGACTATCTGCATTATCTGCCAGTTATTCAATGCCTTTCTAATCTTAAAAACTCCTTCTTTATCCCCCCTTTTCAAATAGATATGAGTGGAAAATACTTTCTCTCTCAATGGAAAATGTGAACACACTGGGACTACGAGAGTCTTAACAAGAACAGTAAAAGTTGAGTAATACCTTTAAAAAACACTACTTCACTCCTCTCTAGCAGCTGCTTCTCACGAGCCGCTTTCTTTCTGTTGAAAGCGCCGATGCTTCTCCCCTTGATGTGGGTATTTGCCGCTTCGACGCCGCTCAGCCGCCCCTTCCCTCTTCCTAAAAATATCTCAGTTTCTCTTGGGCATTTCACTCTTTTGCACTGGATAGCACTGTAGTGAAACAGTAAAGCTGCAGGCCTGCCACCAACAGAGGAGCCCCGGAGAGGTCGCTAGGGACGCTCGTGGATTCTTCCTTTCATTGCTCTGGCTCGAGCAGGAGACAGAGAGGAAACCAGAGTCCAGCCAGTTAGATGCACCCTCCCCAAACTGCTGGGCGTGGTCCCCTGGGCACAGCGCTGTTCCTTTCTGGAAGACCATCCCTGCAGTTCCTACTTCCTTCTCATTTTCAAGTGTTAAGTCTCCAACTGCCCACCAATGATAGTTTTGTTTTGTTCTTCTGTTTCTTAAACATACTTAAGATGTCTGCATTTGCTCTTCCCTCTAGCTGAAATTCCTGTCCCCCAAATCTTTGAAAATGTATGTACTGAATAGAAAAGTTTTCATTTTCCTAGGCAATTAGCTAGGATTATTCAAAGGAATTAAGTCATTGGGGGCACCAGAAGAAATTCAAAGGTGCCATTCAAAATACTAAGTGACATTACATTTTCTAAAAACTGGGAATATCATATACCTAGTTATCTAGACGTTCTTTTCCTGGTCCAAACTCAAAAAAACCTTACTATCTACATAAAGTGTAATGTGTTCGAGGCCTAAATTATCTTTCTTGTCCTATATTACTTCTTTTTAACCGAGTCGCGTCTCCGTCCAGCTGAGCAGCACACACAGCACGTCTCCCAGGCTTTCCTGCCCCCGTGCCTCAGCTCTGCCGGCCGCTTCACCCCGAATGTCTCTGCCTTCCTCCTCTTTCCCTCTCTCTCGCACATCGGCCTTGCTGGGTCAAGAACCGCCTTTCCCACAAGTCTTTCCTGACCAGCCGCTCAGGGGCTTTGCTGACTGAGCTCCCGGTGCGCTTTACGTGCACTCTCCCATGCCGGACTGACTACAAGGGAGGAAGCTGCATTTGTAGGCATGTTTTATGTATCCTCCTAGACTCTAAGCTTCTCGCTAAGGGGGCAGAGAAGGGGGTCTTTGTTTTGCAACACTGAAATCCCTGACATTCAAGTATTTATTGAGTACCTTTTCCATGCAATGCATTATTTGAGGTGTTTTAATTACAAAAGTGAATCATGTAATTCTAGATATTGTGATAACCCACATGTGAAACACGGACGGTTTAGGGGTAGATAATATCTAACATATTTGTTTGTTAAAAATGACCTAGAAATCACAGCCCAGCAATAAGAAACTACAGATACAACAAATTAAGTAAGAGAAATATTGAGAGAAAATAAATATTAAAGTTGGAGGAATCTTATATAAGAGAATTAATTCCAGTGAGGAGAATGAGGTTGTGGTAGGCTTCACAGAGAAGGTAGTTTCATACAATAACTCAGTATATATTAGCAGAGAAAGGTATATTCAGGGACATATATAAAAAACTGTCTGATGTTTAGTTTTGTGTTGGTAGAGAGAACAATGTCTTGGATGATGTATAGTCAAGGACACCTCTCCCAAAGTTTACATTTTGAACTTGAAGTTCGCCACATGACTTCCACACCTTATTATTTCTGCCATAGAATTCTCTGAAATCTGGTCCATTACAGGGTGGGGCAAAAGTAGGCTTATGGTTGTGAGTACACAAAACAGAGTTTATTCTCATATTATTATTTATTAATTATTTTATTATTTTGAATATGAACAACTGTAAACCTACTTTTGCCCCACCCTATATATTTGAAATGGACCAAAGAAGGGAAGCCATTCTGGAGCTAAAACCTACCATGGAAGACTCATTTAGTAGTTCATCAGGAATTAGCTACGTTTAGCTAATGTAATGTATGAAATGTACATATACCTCTATATACACATTTATATATGTCCATGATGAAATGTACACACACACATGCACAGAGAGACATAAAATTCAGCTATCAGTAAATCTCAGGGCATTGAAGCTGGAAAGTGGATCCTGGGGGACTGTCTCTTCAACTCCATTCTCCATAAAGACCTCTTGCATCTGCCTTGTACCTGCCCATAGTCACTGATGAAGAAGTATATATTCTTTTCAGAAATCAGCTGTCTACCAGGAAGCCAGTGGGTCTGAGACAGTAGCTCTTTTACCTGCAAGGTCAAAGTCATTTTTTTCCTAATGAGAGGTGAATCTACTCCTACCTTGGTGAGGCTGCCATGTTAATTTCCAAGTGGTCAATAGTGACACCTGCTGGCTCAGGAAGAAAGAGACTTGTCTAATGTGACTATAAAACTGAATTAACTATGGGAAACTGTGGACAAAGCCATCAATCCTAAACACCAAAATGGAACAATCTCAAGACCAAGCAGATTATTACGTAGAAATTCTCAAGACGATGACCATAGTCCATCTGTATTGGGATGCAGACCTGACGGTCATGCAGAAACATGGCCCCAGACTTGTGTACTCCTTGGAGAGAAGGCGAAGACGTCCGGCTCCACCTAGCCCTCCTTCCCTCACTCCTCAACTAGAAGAGCACTTTCCGATCCCTGTTTCTTCCTTTAGTCCCACTTGGTTCCAACCCATCCTACCAAAGCAAACAGAGTAACCCATTACATCACAGTCATGCTCCAGAGCCTGAACGTGATTCACGAGGAGAAAGGGAGCTATGTGGTCTCACTGCAGACCCACTCAGACCCAGTGGCAGGACCCAAGCCCACGGCGAGCTATACGCCAACAGGCAAAGATGCGGGCACCGGGGGTCTGACCCGACATGTTTCAGAGCATAGTGCCTGTGGGGTGGCGGGGCAGGTCTGTGGGCTAGAACTCTCTCTCAGGCCTCCGGTCTCTTATTCCTGTTTGGCTCCCAGTTTTACTTGCTGCTTTGAGTGCCTCCTGCCTGTCTGGTCCCCAAAGCCAGGCAGATTCCCTTCACTCCCACAGCTCTGCTCCTTGGTCATTCCTAAGGAAACCAAGCCCATACTTAGAAATTACTCTCTCTGACTCCCCCAGTTTCCATTCTACTTGGTACCTGCTCTTGGTTATCCTGGGAAAAAATGGTATCAAAGTTAAGCTAAATAAATCTGCACTTTTAACGAGAACACCTTGGTAGAACGTATGCTTAACCCAAAGTAATGTATTTTTAATGCCCTAATGAGCATTGTGCCAAAGAGTAAGAAATAAATATTTGGGGTAGGTATGGAGTAAACCTAGATGTGCTGGAAATTAATAAACATTAATAATAATAATAATATTCTTAATATTTACTGGGTATTTACACATGTATGAGACATAGTACCACACATTGGGCTCCTCTTACCTTACAGAAGCCTCCCAGCAATCCTAATAGGATAGACTATGCCTAGTTTGTAGATGAGAACTCAAATGTTCAGAAAATACAAGTAACTTGACCAAAATCACACAGCAAATACATGGTGAATCTGGGATCTAATCAGGGTCTTTCTAATTCAGAACCCACTCGCTTAATCAATTATGTGCTATTGCATATTTCCCCTAATGTTGGCCCAGATCATCAGTGACACCTAATTGCTTAAACTAAGGGAGTCAAAGGAACAGTATAGGAAAAAAGAGCCAGGTAAACTATGAAGCACTATGCATCTGCTAATTGCTATATTAAGAGGAAGAACGAGCATCAAGTTCTAACTTTTCTATAATTCTATAGGCAGTATGGAGTGAAAGAAAGGTTCAGCGTGACAGGAAGCTGAGACCAAGCCACGTCAACAAGCACAGTGAGCTCTCTTTCTGCGGAAGCGAGTTCACATGAACACAGAGTAGTCAGGCTGGATGCAGCCAAAATACACCTGCCCTATTGCTCCTCCTGCAATCCATCAACCTCGCTTATTGTGCTTTTGGTGTCACCAGAATCGCCTTAGGTCCTGCATGAGGATAACACCATAGACCTTTCGTAAAACAAAAAACGATTGACTAGATAAGACATTTACGGGTTTCATGTGTTAAAATGATGCAAAAAAGATGTACGTGAAGGACCTCATCCGCATTCTCCCTGTCACTTCACCCCTACAGACAACCATTTTCATCAATGGTTTTTGTTTACCCTTCCATCGTTACTCTGTGCAAGTATAAGCAAATATAAATATAGATTCGTGTTTTCTCATTATTTTAAACAAATGTTACCATGTACACTGTTTTTCAAACTCATTTTTTTCACTTAAACTTATCCTAGAGATCTCTCCCTGTCTATCATCTGTCTACTGTATAGCATGCCAAATTCTTTTGAATTTTAACTTACCTGGGTAACATACTGACAATAACAAAAGATTGGTACCTATTTCTGAAGATGAAGAGTGATAACAAAAATATAAGAGGATTTCAGAGAAAGAAGAGATCACGGGTGGTGTGGGCATCAATAAAATGCCTTGGGAGGTTGAGACAAGAAGAAACATCACTGCTTTAAATGGTAACGAAGCTGTCACACAGCTTCCTTAATCCATAGGCAGGTGAATTTCTTATTAATGTCAATGTAATGGTTTTTACATTTTCTCAGTTCGTTGCCTCCAGTCTCCATTTAGATTCAAGCCAAGAAGCACAAACACTATGTTAATTGGTACATTTTCCTGTAGAAACTAATTATAACTCCATGCTGTCAAAACAAAGCAAATTGTTAATGACACTGTACCTAACGAAACAGAAATAAAAGTATTTTGCCACAAAGGAGGATGTTGGGATTGTGTCACAAAGCCATTCTAATCACAATTATGAAAATAAAGAGAATTGCTGGAGGGGACTGATTCTGGGTCCATTATGCTCACCTGGCACACTTTGGGTGGGGGGACATGGAGGGGGGAAGGGGGAAGCATCTTTCCTTGGCTTGGGCTTCAATATTCCAGAAGAGTACTAAAATTGAGAGTTCCTGTAGCAGGTGGGATGCTCAGGACTCCTCTCTGACTGTTTCACAGATGCACACACAGCCATTCTCTAAGCTATTTGAAAGCATGCATTCATTTGTTTAACAAATGTTCCCTGAGTGTCTACCATGTGCCAGGTATTGTTCTAGGTGCTGGGTTCACAGCAGGGATAAAAGAGAATGAAAAAGCAAAGCAGGCAAACAAAACAAAGCAGCAGCAACAACAAAAACCCTGGTCCCATGCCACTCATGTTCCGCTGCACAAGACAGACAGGAAACAGGGTAAATAAGCAAAATATAGATGTGTGTGTGTGTGTGTGTGTGTGTGTGAGAGAGAGAGAGAGAGAGAGATGACAATAAGTTCCACAGAAAAAAAGGAAAGTGGAAGACTTGGATAAGGAGTATGGAGTATAACTTAAAATAGGAGGTAGGAATGGGACTCACAGAGAAGGAAGGAAGGGAGGGAGAGAAGGATGAAGGGAGGGAGGGAGGATGGAAGGAAGAGATTAAACTCAGGGTTTCTAGAAAAGGAGAAAATAGAGTAGAACCAAAGCGGACATTCACCCAGCAAGTGTGTTAGGATATACAGGATGGTAAGATGATGAAGTACATCTGCACTGTCTGATATAACCACGCACCCAGATGGTAGGTGCCAGAAGGATGGACTCACACAGCAGAGGGCCTACAGGACTCAGTTCCAGCCCTGGGGCCCGTGTTCATTCCCTGGTCCATTCCTGAGGATGGTAGTTAAGTATTAGGCTATTATCTCCAGACCAGAGGAACAGCAAGTACAAATGAGCAAGGCAGCGCACCGGGGTGTTTGAAACGAGGAGGCAGGAAGCCACATGGCTGGAACAGAGTAAATGGAGGAGAGGTGAGGGAGTGCAGTGTAGAGGAATAGGCAGACTCTAGAGCCTTGAAGGCCATCAGAAGAACGCTGGGTTTTGCTCTGAGATAAGAAGCCATTAGGGGTTTTGAACAGGGGAGGGACATGGTCTTACGTTCTGGAAAGGATCGCCTGTCTGCTGTGTTGAGAATATGCTTAGGAAATGCAGGTGGAAACACAGTCTGGTTAGGGAGGCTACTGTGTATATCCAGGCACAGCACAACAGGATGCATTCATTTCCTAGGGCTGCTGTAACAAGTTACTACAAACTCGGTAGCTTACAACAGAAATTTATTCTCTCACAGTTCTGGAGTCTACAACTCTGAAACCAAGGCGTTGCTAGGGCCATGATCCCTCTGAAAGTTCCAAAGACAAATCCTTCCTTGTCTCTCTTCCAGTTTCTGGTGGCTTCAGGTGCCCCATGGCTTATGACAGCATCACCCCAACCTCTACATCAATCTTCACATGGCTGTTTGCCCCAAGTCTGTCTCTTTGTGTCTCTGTGGCCTAATCTTCTTCTTCTTTCTCTTATAAAGACACCCGTCATGAGATTGGGGGCCCACTCTAATCCAGGACAAGCTCATCACAACTTGATCTCTGCAAAGACCCCATCCAGCTAAGGTCACATTCACAGGTAGTGGCGTTAGGATTTAAACATATCTTTTTGGGGGACACAACTCAACCCACTCTAGTAGCTTAGACCAGGATAATAGCCGTGGATGGATACGGAAAGATGCGTCTGATTCGCAGCATATTTTGAAGACACAGCTAATAAGATTCTCTAAAAGTCTGGAGATTTGGGACAGGAGAGAAAAAACAGAAGTCAAATTTAATTTCAAAGTTTTTGTTCTCTGCACCTGGAAGGATGAAGTTGCAATCTAGGGAGATGGAAAAGAATGAAGCCCATGGGTGAGGGGAGTAGTTTAAGGGTTTAGAGCAGAAATCAGGGGTTCAGTTTTGAACATGTTAAGTTGAGATACCTATTAGACATCAAACTAAAGGATGAATAGGCAGTTTGATTCTGTCTCCTAGTTTTTACATATTCCTTAGAGCCTACCCACTGTGAGGCATGGTTGTTGTACGTATGTATGAATAAATAAGTCAATGACTGCAAATAGAAAAAAGTTAAAACAGTAATAATTTTTTTAACTTATGATGAAAATGGTTCTTATTAACAACAGAAACTAATGCTTGCATACCCTGTCCAATTTGCACATTGCTTTTCGCCTGTCGTATTTGACTATTTCTTAAGGAAGCGATCTATAAATGCCGTAACTATGTATCTTGCAGCGAGCAGGGTGAGGGCCAGAGGGAGGAAACAACGTCCCAAGCTCACTCACAGAGGAAGATGAGGAATGAGCCTTCACCCTCAGCCTTCGGACCCCTGACCCTCTCCACTTCACAGAGCTCTCAGGGATGTATATTCTAACTGGGAGACTGGTGAATCTATTCCCACTGATATTCAGACATTTCTTATGCCAGACTCAAGCATCAAAAAATTACCTTAGTTTGCAGCAAATGGTCTTCACGTCACATTTTTTTAAACCCTTACCCAAGGATATGTCTATTGATTTTAGGGAGAGAGGAAGAGATAGAAAGAAAGAGAAACATCAGTGTGAGAGAGAAACATCAATTGGTTGCCTCCTGTAGGCTCCCTTACCAGAGATTGAACCCACAACCTAGGCATGTGCTGTGACGTGGAATTGAATCTGAAGCCTTGTGGTGTATGGGACAATGCTCCAACCAACACAGGCACCTGGCCAGGATTTCAGGTCACACTTTTTAAAGGGCCAATCTCTTTTCACCTGAAATAGGTGACAGAGTTTGGAAGTAACTTTCCTAAATATATATATTCTGTGTCTTTCCTGTAAAAATGCTAGATAAGCTGTGCTTCTACGCTGACATTCAGTATAACAGTGCTGACTGGAGCACTTATCTACAACAAAGAAACATCCCTCTTTACTCTCAGCAAATAGAATAGTCTGGAAATTAAGAAATTAGCATTTTTAGTTTCACCTCTCTCACCAACCCTTTGTGAAGTTCCATGAAACCATAATTTTTCTGGGTCACAGACATGGCAAAAGTAAAGTGAGGGGTTGATACTTGATGATCTCCAGACAGTACAACAGGGTGATTCAGACGGCACAAGAGCTCTGAAGTCAGACAGAATTGGGTTCAAATCCTTAGTCTGCCTACCATATACTGGTTAGGTTAGCTTGGGCAATTATCATCTTTAAGCCTTCATTGCAATTATCATCTTTAAGCCTTCATTTCCTGAGCAGTAAAATGGAAATAATGTCTACTTTACATCATTGTTGTATGGATTAAATGAAATAATGTATGAGTAACACTTAGCACAGTGCCTGGCATATCATAAGAGGTCAATCAATTGGCTACTACCATTACCATTAGAATACTGTACAACCTTGCCCTTCAGAAAATGTGTGGTACCTATAACGTAGGTGGAAACCAGATAATGCAGTTGAAAGTGTGTGAAATAAAAGCATGATGCCTCATTTCTCCAGTTTACTGGCTCATTTATGACCTGTACTTTTCTTCTGTCTTAATTTACTGATCTTTAAAAGGGGCCACATAGCACTTATTGCTTCCTTTACAAACATGCAGGATAATTAAAAACTATATAATTCACATGTCCTTTTTCCCTAATATTGTCAGTTACTCCTCCCTTTTTACACCATTAGTTAGATTTGGGCATCTTAAAAAAATCTTTTATCTTTTAAGTAGAAAGAAAGAAATATGAAAAGTCAGTTAAGTGTTAAATGCAGCAAATTGTGGCACCGTAAAAATAGGCAAACCTTTTTTTCTGCAATAAAACTTATTTATAACTAGAAGTGCTTAAGAAAGCACAGGCTATATCCAGTAACACACAAATATAGATGTCCTGGATGTCACCTGAGTTTCTCCTGCTGTGAACAATACTGCTGCTTATAAAGGGGGGGAAAAGGACATTTCTTAACAGAGTAGGAAGCAGAGATAGAACAGCATAGACAATAGATACTTTTAGGTTGACACCTGATTCCAGAGCTGTAGCTGTTTGCTTAATTGGGAATTGAGGATCCAGGGCCAATGTTTCCCAACCGCGGGTAACTACAAAAGAGTGTGGGTGTCCCTTCTCCATGACTTAGATAAGTCAAATATAGTCTTTTGGCTCCTTCTGACATGGTCTACTACTCAAAATTAGTTTTTTGCTTATTACATTGCCTTGCAGTTGGTCTTCAATAACTGTTTGTTGGGTAGGCAAGTGGAAATCATCCAGTTCGTTCATTTGAGTTCTATGCCTTATTTTCATCTTCAATAAAGCATGACTGTGGTCTGCCCTCCATTAGAGCTACTCACACATGGGCTGTTTTCTACCCAGCAGACCAGGCTTAGTCATCTTGAAATCCCAAATAGCTTGCATGTAGTAGGAACACAATACATAGTTTTGCAGTTGTGTGAGATCAAATGGCTTTCAAACCCCTTTGGTATGACCCTCAGGGGAGCTGATGCCCAGCCTTCCCTCCTGCTGACACAGGTGCATCTCTGAGGAGCCTGTCTGCTCACTGGTCATTGCTCACCCAGAGATTTCCAGAGCACCATTCCCTGCAAGGCAGGCCGACAGACATGCTGATGAACCAGGCAAGTTGCTGCCTTCAAGGAGCAGCACACAGAGATAAACAGGAGAGAGAGAGAGAGAGAGAGAGAGAGGGACAGAGTGGGGGGAGGGCGGGGAAGAGAGAGAGAGAGAGAGAAGTGGGTTCTTGTGGCAGCAAAGAAGGAAAACCAAGAGCTGGAGGACACTGCTATACCAAGGTGATCTGTCATATATAAAAGTGTTTACATGGAACAAATTAAAGATAAACAGGTGAGATTTTCATTTATAAACGGTGTAAGGCCAACAGTCCCTGAGGCAACATATCCTGATTCCCCATTTCAGTACCTAAGAAGACAGAAAAAGATGAAAACTAGCCACTAATACTGAAAGGAAGCCCACAGCTGGAATCTAAGGTGATTTTCCATTATACCCAAGATCGATGAAGCTGGTTTAGGAAACTCAATTTGGAGATACTGTATCTATACTTTATTTCTCGAAACAGTCTTTTCAATTACAGAAAGATGGCAGGTGGAACTATTTTCTATCACTGCCTACTACCTGGTTCAAAGACCCGGAATCTCCACCAAGAGGAAAACTGGTCAGCCTTTAATGCCTGGCTACAACTTTTGAAGATCCTATATGCTCCCACTTTTCTGTAACCATTAGTAAACAGCTTTCATAAAATAACTGACTAGAAAGGAGTAGTGGAGACTGGTTTTGTTGCACTGCATCCTGAGACAGAGTTCCTGTAAAGAAGGAAAAACCCAGGAATAATGCATGCTAGAAACTGTAGTTTTTAAAATACTGCATTATTATCAAAGAACCAGACAGTGTGAGTGAGAGAAAATGTTAGCCCCCTATAACAGAGCCACACTAGATATATGGCTATTTGACACTGGGAGCTAAGCTGCAAGTAAGAAACAACCGCCAGAAAATATTAGAAGAAAATCTGATCAACACCCAAGGGGGTAATGATAGGGACAAGGGAGATCCACACAACTTGTCTGTGAACAAATACCAGGCTCCAAAAGTTTTCCCCTTGATTGAGGATGAATTAAGAAGACCTAAAACCCACCAAGGGTCCTGTGAAAAAACACTGCAAAACAATGGAAAGCAAAAGTTATTCTGAAGTTTGGGAAAAACAGACTTCTAAAAATGATTAATACAGAACTCAGAGGAAGGGTTTATATCATGTGACATTATTAATAAGATACTAGATGGTATGGCCTAAATGAAACGGGCACAGAAAGTTATCAGGAGAATAAGCTGAGATGAAAACGGGACACTGTATAAAGATAGTTAGCAGAGATGAAAAGGGAGCTGGATAATACAAAGAATTGCAAGGAGACCAAAATTGCAATAAGCCCATCAAAATCTGTATTGGAGATAGTAAAATCAGGCTTGTCAAGATAGAAAATTGAGTCAGTAATGTAGAGGATGCACTTGGAAATGCTCTCTGAGGATACAGAAGAAAAATATAAGATCAAAGAATGAAAAAGAAGGTGGTACAGGAAAAAGAAAGAACAGAGAGGTCCCTGAGAATTACAGGAATTCTTAAGGTGCAAGCTAAAACAATGGGAGCATTACAGCAAGACATAATTGAGAGTAAGGGAAAATCAAAGATGAGAGGAGAGTGGAAGAGCATAATAGAAAATAGTGGGTAATAGTAATCATAAAGATTTCTTGAGCATTTACTTTGTCAGGCATTCATCTTATTAGTCCACATTAATTTCATTAACTGACAGCAACTGTATAAAATTATGGTCCCCACCATGTATCAATAAATACAGCGACCGGCTCACACGGAGGCCAGCTAACCTGCCCAAGTTCAAAGACGCAAACAGCAAGGTCAGGGCTGCGCACCAGGGGGGCCATATCCAACTCCAGGGCTTCTAACAGCGAAAAGAAGTCAGATTTAGAGAAATCTCCACAAACGCTGCTAGTTATCCAGGTAAAGAAAAAAAATCTGGCAAAAATACTGGAGTGAAAATAAGATAATAAAAACAAGCAAACAGAAGCAAGTCACCTACTAGGAACAAAAATCAAGCTCACCCAGTATTGCTTAAGTTTCAGGGAAACAGCCACATTCAGACATGCCAAATGAGTTCATAACATTGACCCAGGAATTGCGTTTCTAAGATTCTAGCTGAGAAACATATCGATGATTACATATATTATTATATAATAATATATTATATAATATAATAATCATCTAGCCATCTGTATGTATTTACATATAATATATGTAATTCATGTAAAAATATATTTATCAGTTATTTATAATAGCAAAATTACAGTGACAACTGCCCAAGAACTAAGATATAGTTAAGTAAATTCTGCTTTAAATGTATAATCAAATTACAGGGGTGGGCAAAAGTATGTTTACAGTTATGAGTATATAAAATAGAGTTTATTCTTGTATTATTAATTAATTAGTGGATTATTTATCTGTATTATAACTGTATATATAGTATATATGGTCATTTAAAATGTTTTGGACGACTTTTTATGAAATTGAGACAGGCTCCTATCAGAATGTTTGAGGAAGAGCAACAACGGGGCCACTACATGTAGCCTGATTGCAATTTTCATGATAAAAATGTATTAGCGGTAATGAAATTCAGGCGTGTTTTTGCTTTACTTTTCAATTTTTCAGAATTTTGTAAATTTTATAAAACAATGATGCATACTTTAAAGTCAGGTAAAAAAGACAGAGTCTTTGCAAATGTTCAATGGCAAATACCACCTTGCCTAAGTAAGGAGCCCTCTGACCCTGAGGGCGTAGTTTAAGCACTGGCTCTGTCCTCATTAACCGTAGGACTTCAAGTCTAGTCTACAGAGTTGTAGAGTTTCCACACCAGAAAAAAGGTCTCTTTCCCTTTTTGGGGAAATGGGGGTTGCTGTCTTTCATTCTCACTATCATTCTTTTCCAAAGAATCAAATGAAAATAATATGAAAACTATTTGTAATTTGTCAGCTTTACAAACGCAAAGCACTATATTTAGGAACCTTAAGCTATTATTTTGGGGAGTCCAGCACCCTTTGAATATTCTCCCTAGGGGTGAAGAATTACCCACCTTTTGAGTCCATGTCTCTCCAAGACAGACACTGGAAATTCACTTTCCAAATCTCTCTTGCAGTTGGACCACAGGCAGGCGACAGAGTTCACCAATCAGGCACTTCCACATGTGACACAGAAGCAGGTAGGGGGCAGAATCCCTTCCTAACGGAGGAGGTCACCTTCCAGGGAGAGCCGAGAAGGAAGTTCTGGGTGGCGCCCCTGAATGAAACAGGTTGCTGGGGATGTGCCTGCCAGTCACAGGTTTGAGACTTCTCCTGTTGGTGCAGTCTCCATGTCTGTGAGTTACCTAACAGTCTTAAATAAATTATTATTTTTCTACTATTTTTCTATATATACTAGCTAGAATGGACTCTGTCTTGACCCCAGTAAACAACCTGGATTTGAGTTCTCCTCCAACTAGTGACCAACAGAAGGCATGTTCTCTCTCCAAGCCTCAGTCTTCTCCATGCAGTGTCTTATTTAATGACCACCGTAACCTTATGAGATACGGTCTGCTTTCTTCCAAGACTCCATTCATATTCTACTGAGGCAATATGAGTGCCTTCCTCATTCTCGATTGCAGGTCACACTAACTAGCCTAGTTCCCCTCCCCTTCTATTTGCACGGATATGCAAATTTGCGCCAGGGGGTTGCAGTGAATCAGAATCCTAGAATGTGGGGGCTAGGCTGAACTTATCCTGGGCTGGCATATTGCCACAAGTGCGGGGTGAATCATGAAATTAATCAAACGTTTTGTCTAAATGTCACCTAGCTTGTGCACTCTTGATAAACCGACTGAAGTGACTGCAGTTCACAAGCTGGAGGAGCTCGTCCAAAGACCCATCCCAGAACACAGTAGACGAAACACTCTTCTGGGTCATTTTCCTGAGAAAAGCTGGCCTGGTTCTTCACTTGTGCCAATCACTGTCACCTTCACTGACAAGATGACAGCTAACAGTTCAAACGGAATTGGTGAACAAGCTAAATTTGGTAATAATACAACTGTAATTAAGCAAAAACAACAAACAAACAAACAAAAACCCTCACAGACACAGACAATATGGCAATTCACAGAGGGAAAGGCGGGTAGGCAGAGGTAGAAGAGGGTAATGGGGGATAAATGGCGATGGAAGGAGACTTGACTTGGGGTGGTGAACACACAATGCAAAATACAGACGATGCATTATAGAACTGTACACCTGAAACCTATATAATTTTATTAACCAATGTCACCCCAATAAATACAATAAAAAAGTTTTAAAACCCTACAAAACTGTATTATCCAAATTGTCCTAAATTGGACCTTACGCAGTTCCTCCAAAGTGAATTATTGACTAACTTGTCTAGACCTAGAAAGATTCTCCTTAAAATTTTCTTTGTATATTTATAATTATATACTTCTCTCTGAATGGTTGCCCTTTACCCTGGGTAGCATTTCACACTAAATGTAACACAGAGGACCTGTCCCTTTGCTTACCTAATTTTTTTTACTGTGGGCTCTAATTTTCTGGTTGAGGGCTCCCAGTCAGTAACCACATCTTGCTTTGAAAGCATCATGTTTTTCTTATTTTATGAATGTGGCTGACACAGATGCCAACTGGCACCACGCAAAGATGCTGCAGGCAAAGAAAGGCTTTGCAAATGAAGACCAAAAGTGGGCCCAGACTCAGAGGCCCTCCATGCCCAGCTCTCAGCAGCTAGAGATGGCAGTTCCCACCTGTTCTTAGAATCACCATCTCAGAGGATATCTTCACCATTGCTTATAGACGAGTTTATCCTCAATGACTCCTCCCCTTGCCTCTGCATTTTAGCTTGGTCCCCAATCACACGTGGCACTCTCACAACACCCAGGTATGCCTCTCATTACTCCCCTTTCACATGCTGAATCGGAACCTCCCCCCAGTATTGAAAAATCATTCACACGAAATCTTTCAGACTTGTCACCGCTACTCCTCCAGTTATCTTCTGACATTCTCGTAACTCTCCCTCAGTCACCAATGACTTGGGCACCTGGCTTACCTGTCCTCCAGCACTATTTCTGTCATCATGCCTAGTGACTCTACATTTTGGCTTCTCAGTTTCTTAGCTTAAGTGATCATTCTTCATCTACCTCAGCCACCCGCTCACATGGTCACTTCCTAGATTTTTCTATCACCAGAAACTGTGCTGCTCATTAAATCTCAATTTCAAACTTTGAACTTGCTGGTCATATTTCTAGTATTTTCATGCTAATATTCCCTCCCCAACAAGTCTCTGACCTCACTGAGTTCATGATGACATTAAAATTATTATTTTTATGACTTGTCACCCCTTTATGTCCTATCTTTCCCCTTTATCGAGCCCAAATCCCATGGTGCACCACTAAAATAATCTTTAAAACACCTTAACTTCTTTGCCCCATTCTCCTTCTGTTATACTTGCCAGTAAACACCAACGATAATTACAAATATACTCTAAATGTACATTGTCTCCCACACAGATAAATTTTATTGGAGAATATTAGGCAAGCATACCAACTGGACTCACTTCAAATTTATTATCACAGATCTCAGATGGGCACTCAATACAGAGAGAATTCTATACACTTCTCTAGTAAATTAACTTTCCTGCTCTTTAAGACAGCTCTTTCATGCTTTCCTTTTCCTCCAATCTCCACCATACCCTTCTCCCTACATTCGGCTGATATCTTTATAGTACGATCAGCACTGGATACCATTCCATCTCACTTTTGAGGCACATTGATTTTTATCTGACACAATTGGGAATCACATGTGATTCATAACTCAAAAGTGCTAATTAGCCCTGGCAGGTGTGACTTGGTTGGAGTGTCTTCCTGTAACCGAAGGGTTGCAGGTTTGATTCCAGGTCAAGGCACTTACCTAGGCTGGAGGTTCGATGTCCAGTCTGGGTGCACATGATCCTCGGTCTTGGAACGTATGGGAGGCAACCAATCAATGCTTCTCTCTTGCATCAGTATTTCTCTCTCCCCCTTCTTCTCTCTAAAAAGCAATGAAAAAATGTCCTTGGGTGAGGGAAACAAAAAAAATTAATAAATGCTAATTAAAGTTGGGTAATGTTAAAATCTAATTAACATACACATGTTCATTCATTTGCCAATATTTTGCAGAACCAAGACTATAGTTCTGATTCATCTTTTGCATACCTTGTATCACCTATGAATTTTAGCTTTGGTTTCTTTAAAATACAGTGAGAGCTGAAAGATGTTTAAAGATGATCTGAGGTCATTGTCCTAGATTTTCACAAGTTCACTCAATCTTTCGTAGTTCTCTTGATAACAATGGGACAGCAATATTTTTAGCAACTTACTAAAAAGTCTTCCCAAAGCAGTCAGCTAATTTTTCATAACATTTTTGCATGAGTTCCTCTTTTTATGTAATATTTCATTAAAGTTGCATTAATTACAGTAATGGATACAATAAGCTGTATCAGTCTACTAGGGTTGCGGTAAGAAAATACCACAGACTGGGTGGCTTAAACAACAGAAATTTATTTCTCACAGTTCTAGAAGCTAGAAGTCTAAGACCAAGGTATTGGCAGGTTTGGTGTCCCATGAGGCTTCTCTCTTTGGCTTGCAGATGGCCACCTTCTACGCTCCCACATGGCCTTTTCTCTCTGTATGCAGGTTCCTAGGGTCTCTTCCTCTTCTTATAAGGGCACTAGTCTTATTGGATTAGGACCCGACCCTGATGACTTCATTTAATCTTCATCACCAGCTCAAAGATCCTATCTCCAAACACAGTCGCACTGGTAGTTAGGACTCCGACATATGAATTTGAGTGGAGGGGGGTGCAATTCATTAGGCATTAGCAAGTTGGGAGATGAACACTATTACCTCTTTGTGAACAGTAGATCAAACTGGTGAACACAGTAGTTCATGGCATTTTAGAGTGTGAAAATACAGCCATAGCGGTCCTTGCTTTACAAAGAAATGGAGGACAGTTAATCCAGTCTCAAGTTAAGTGGCAGAAGTGGAGTTTGCTTAAGGGAATGTCAATTATACCGAATTAATCTGCATTGTCAGTTTCTTCACTATTAAATAAGTTACATTTCTATACAAATATACATTAAAGTAATAAATCTCTTTCAAAGGTTTTTTTTAAGGGGCTCTTTTCTGACCCTTTGCCTTCCTATTTACTAATCTATTTCTCTTCTCTCCCCTCCCTCCCCTTTCTCCTTCCTACCTATCCTCTCTTTCTCTCTCCCTCATCACAAAAGAGCCGTCTAGGCTCATGGTCTGCACTTTTCGTTCTCTGCTATCCACATGTACTGAGTATTTTCCCCACCTGTGACCCCTCTGAACATAAATGGTCCCTCTTAAAGTTATTGATTGGCTGCTTCTTGCCAAATTCGATGGTCAATTCTTCTGTTCTGTCTTAAATTTTCTTCAGATGTCAATTGTTTCCCCCTTTTAAAAATGTTTTCATCTCTGGTGTTATGACCTCCCTTCTTCTTCCCCACCCCCCCACTATCAATTGGACCTCTAATCTTCCGGTGCCCACGGCTCTATCCTTAGTCCTCTCCTCATCTTTACCTATATTCTTTCCTTAAGATAATCCTTTTGCCATCCTATGACTTCAAAACCCACTTTTACATGGATAATTCTGCTCTATCTCTGGGTCAGATATCTTCTCTCATTAGTAGACCCATATACCTACCTGCCTATTCAACATCTCCATCTAGATGCCCAACAGTCTTCCCAAATGTAAAGAGACCAAAATAGGATTCTCGCCCTCCCCTCACTCCCCCACCACAGTAAAACCCTCCTCTTTGCAACAATTCTACAATGGGCTATAATCTAACAGTTACTTAGGCCAATGACATAGGAGTCACTCATGTCTCCTCTTTGTCCCGAACATCCTCCATCTAATCCATCAGGAAGCCCTATTTGTTCTTCTCCAGCATCTATCCTGAATCCAAGCCTTTCCTACCACCTTCCTGCTACCACTTTTGCTGCAGCTACCTGGTCTCCCTAGGTCACTTCCATGGCCTCTAAGTCATCCTCATGCCTCCATTCTTGCCACTATGCCCCTGACTCCCACCGGTCCATCCTCTACACAACAGGGGGAGTTTGGGTTTCTTTTTTTCCTAAAATGTAAATTGGACCATGTCACTCTCCTACTATCACATTCTTGAGTGGTTTCCATTATTTTTTAATAAACTCTAAATTCCTCTTCTGGACTACAAGGTGATCTGAATTTTATTGGCTTTTTCTGTCTCATGTTTCTTCATTCTTTCCATCACCCTGAGCTTTCAGCCAAGCTGCTGTTCTCTCTGTCCCTCAAACACACCAAATTAATTAGCCTTGGAGCATTCTTTTTCCTGATCTTTCGAGGTTGCCTTCTCATCACTCAGGTGTCAATTCACATGCCACTCCTCAAAGAGGGCACCCAACCACCCTAAAGTAGGCGGCCCACCCAGCCTCCACCTACCACTTTATCTTATCTTTCATGTAGCACTTACCAGTACCACACATTATCACTTCAATGTTTTCATTGATGTGTTTATTTTATGTCTCCTCACAGGAATACAACCTGAGTGTAAAGCTTCTATGTGCCTTACCACTATATCCACAGTACCTAGAAGAAGGACTTGCTATAGGTGATACATAATAAATATTCCTTTACTGATTGAATAAACATAAATGACTACTATGACTAATTACATCATGTCATTTTTTTTTCCTAAGAGCAGGCAAAATCTTAAGCCAAAGGAATTTAATTTTATACATGAAATTGAGGGTGTTGGTATACTAGACAGAGGAGGAAGTAAAGAGGAGTGGCCTCCCAGGCTGGACCAATCAGACCACAAACATGTACTTCCCTGGACTGTGTGCTTCCTGCCTTCACAGTCTGCTTGTGGGAGTTCAGTCCTGGTGAGTTCATGACTTGGACCTCACATGTCAACCCTGTTCTCCAGAATCTAGGAAATCTTTCTGCTTGCTATGTTCCTGCCTCTCCTCAGAGTTTCTC
This sequence comes from Mormoops blainvillei, assembly GCA_004026545.1. Lineage (NCBI taxonomy): Eukaryota > Metazoa > Chordata > Mammalia > Chiroptera > Mormoopidae > Mormoops > Mormoops blainvillei. The sequence continues at coordinate 155,219 of PVJD01001221.1, forward strand.
ACTGGGAACTCCTTTCCCATTGGCCCTCAGAAGCAGCTATATAACTTCTGGGGTCCAATGCAAAATGAAAATGCAAGGATTCTTGTTCAAAATTATTAAAAACTTCAAGATGGTGACAACAGTGTTAAACCAACAGTGTGACCCTCCAAGCACAGGGTCCTAGGTGATGGCACAGGTCACGTGCTCATGAAGTCAGTCCTTTAGGTCCTTCTTCTCCAGCCTGTGGGCCCATCTTCTCTCGCATGCATCCTCTCACACACCCCAATCTTCCCCTCAAACCTGACTTCTCTCTCCTAATTCCAATCCCAAATGCAACACTCACCCTGTATGTGAAAGACAAATATTGGAGTGAACAGAATAATGGGCAATATGAGCTGGGAGCTTGGAAAACCAGTGAATAAGAGTGGAGAATAAAACATGGGAGGTAGGAAAAAAAAATTGCTTGCTCATATTGTGGTAGGCAACCATCACCTCACCCATAGCTTAAAAACCCCAGGGTTTTTACGTTTTGATGTCTTTACAATTCTCCCAACTAGTTTTGTTCATAAAAGAGATTAGACACATAGTGAAACATGGTGCTTTGTAGTAGTTAATTAGCTTGACATTTACTGTGGTCATGAATTTCATCTTTTTTATACTGCCTAAGGGGGAAAATCCATCTTGCTATTCCAAATTCACTGAGTCTATCTTCCTTAATTTGCACATGAATTTAGCTGTTCAAATTTCCAGTTTCTTTGCTTATTTCTTCCCACTGGGAGAGGTTCATTCTCAAACTGAGTTTGTACATGAGGAATGAGGCCCCGCTCACTGCCAGTAGGACTGGAATCCGGCTGTTGCATCCAGGACTTGAGCGAAGCTTAGATAAAACTAAAGAACTGAAGTAAAATATTGGTGCAACCAGACCAAACAGTGTGGACTCAGAGACCTGTGTGTCAGTGTTTTCCTTTCAATGGTTACCTATACTGGATGGGTCAAATGCAATGGTCTTTTCTCCCCCTCTGGCATTTCTTCAAATGACATTTGTCACCCCAGAGAGAGACCATCAGGTCACTGGAGGTAATGTTTTCAATTCTTTAAAGGTTTCAATGAATCATATTTTCATATGAAAAATGAAGAGGCTGATGCTTCTTTTTCTTTCTTTCTTTTTGGAACTTCACAGCAGCCTTTCTCCTTTTCCCCTGACTTCCCAGTGATGTTTTATATTTTTTAAACATAGTCTGGCTCTGACCTATTTTGGTGACTTGGATCACCATGGAGATGACTAAATTCCTAATTTAAAATATCTTCTGCCCAATTCAAACTCCCCTTTTACTTTAACAGAGAAAGCTGACACTGAAGAATATTTCTGAGATGCCAAAAAGCTAGAATGTAAATTATCTGAGGTGACGTTGAGATGCAAGAAGTGCATGTTGGCACCATCTGTTCTTCCATAAACCTTAGTTCTAACGTGGAGGGAATGATTTCATCTTCCCTTCAGTAATGGCCTGCGCCTGTGGTCCCTTCTGTGGCTGGATGGACCCTGGACCTAACTCTAACCAATCCGGCACCTGCGCTCTTTCTCCAGCCCTCTGTTTTGGTGGGTGCGTTCACTGTCACAGGTGTCTCTAGGACCACACGGTTCAGTCTGCTCTGAAAGTACGGTGTTCCCTTGGCCAATTTAGACCCCACTTGTCACTGAGAAGAAAGCAGTCTGAGTCATGAGTAAGCGAACAGAAGTAAGCCATTCACACTGGATAGAGCAGGAAGAGAACATTTCTTGATGTGCTGTAATAGAACTCACGGAGTCCCTGAGCAGGAACTGGGCCTTATGAGACACACAGCCAGGCCTCCTTGCCCCTTCTGCTCTATTCCTCCCTTTCCACGTCTCTCTCACGTATGTGCTCACCTAACATCGGTCTGTGCAGCAGGTGGGAGAGTGGGCTCTGGAGCTAGACCTCGTGGGTTTGGATTCGAACCATTCTGTGCCTCAGTGTTCTCTTCTGTAAAATGGTACATAACAGTAACTAAATACCTCATGGTGTTGTTTTAGAAAGTAAATGAGTTAAGACATGTAAAATGTTTCGTACAGCACTTTGCATTTATTAAGCTCCCCGCAGGCTAAGCTTTCTCTGCTTGTTTATCAGGGCTCAAGCATGGTGAGCTCTGTTCCGATTTTTTTTTAGATTATTTATTTATTTATTTATTTATTTATTTCTAGAGAGAGGGAGGGAGAAAGAGAGAGCAACATCAATGTGTGGTTGCCTCTCAAGAGCCCCCTAATGGGGACCTGGTCCGCAACCCAGGCAAGTGCCCTGACTGGGGAATCGAACCAGCGACCCTTCGGTTCACAGGCCGACACTCAATCCACTGAACCACACCAGCCGGGGGCCCCTGTTCTGATTTTTATAAGGCCCCTTTCAGGTCTGAAGCTCTCTGCTACACTGTGTGACAATTCCTTATTCCCAGGGAGGTAGTCACTTCTGCCCAAATTGTCTGTGGTTCAAGGGGACAGCATTGGGGCCATATCAGAGCATGACAAGTACTATTCTAAGCAGTAATCCTCTTAATTAATAACAATCCTAAAATGGTTACTATGATTAGCCTCAATAAAATGAGGGCTTACAAGATAAAGAAATGAGATCATATATGAAAATAAATAAGAAAATAATAGAGGTAATAATGACAGAAGCGGAATTTGAGCACAGGGTCCAGGGCCTTAACTAGGACACCATAGTCTCAGTCTCTCTCTCTCTCTCTCTCTCTCTCTCTCTCTCTCTTCCTCTCTCTCTCTCTCTCTCTGTCTCTCTCTCCCAATTAGGAAGCTGACTCTCCAGGAGGTAAAAACAGGTTCAATAACAAGGGAGCAGTAGACAGGGAGGAATGACTAGCCTGGTTTGCACAGAAGAACCTTGAGGGCATACACCCTGGAGGAAGACAGTCTCTGCCTGTGTGAATTGATGTTAAATCTTTATGTAACCTGAAACCCCATGAAGCAGAATTGTCTAAGTCTCTAGCCTTTAAGTGAGTTGCTGGAATTATAGAGAGTGATTTAATACTACCAACTCACACTGATGAAAGCTGCATTCTGTTAAGCTCTTAAGTACAATTATCTATAGGCATTTGTTTAAGATTCTTCTAAATACATATACATGTATTTCTATATATGCATTTATATAAAAGGGTGTGTATAATCCTATGTATATATAGATGCCTTATGCTGTGAGTTGTCTGGGTATGTTTAGTACTGCGGGAATTTTTAAACCCGAATATCATACAAGGTTAAATGTAAAAGTTTTAAGTTCTTGACTCATTTAATTTTCAGTAAAGATTAAAAAAATAATAACCCTCTAGTCATAGGGTTACACACTGATTTTTAGCCTCAGAATCACCTATTAATCATGATAAGAAGATAAAGATCTTTGCCCTCCCCAGGTAGCTCACTTGGTTGGAGTATCGTCCTGTCCACCAAAAGGTTGTGGGTCTGATCCTCAGTCAGGGTACACGCTTAGGTTGTGGGTTTGAGCCCCTGTCAGGGCACATATGAGAGGCAACCAATCAATGTTTCTCTCTCACATTGATCTCTCTCTCTCTCTCTCTCTCTCTCTCTCTCTCCCTTCCTCACGCTCAAAATCAAAACAAAACAAAACACTATCCTCAGGTGAGAATTAAAATTTTTTTAAATTAAAAAATAACAATAGAGTGATTTTTGACTTTTTATAGAGTGATGTATCTCTCTTTTCCTCTCTGGATCTCTAGCTGTCTTCATTTTTCATGTCTCCAAAAAAAGAAATCTTATTATAATTCCCTTACCTAACACTTCTCACCCCCACTGGCATCAAACAAATCTTCCACTTCTGAAATGCTTCTTTGTTGCAGACACAAACCTCTGTACACCAAGAATCAAATATTGAAAATTCATCTGCAGCTTTTCCAGTTCCTGGTGGTTAACTCAAACCCCTGCCAATGTGATCTAGCCATCTCAAACCATCCCAAGAATATAATGACTGAAAATAATCTATATTCATTAAAGTGTTTTAAACTCCTTCAAATATTGTAAGTAAAATTATTATGCTCTACGAGGGTTCAGATGATTGTTTCAAAAATATCAGACTGAATTTGGTGTAGAAGGAGAACATAAGATAAGCAAAACTTATGTCTACCCTTGAAATTAGGAAGACCAAGTAAGGCCTAAACACAAACTGTACTTCGAGGGACGAAGTGTTAAGGGCCAAGCCAATTACTCTGTATCCTTTCATTGTTGGGGCACACGTTTGGAAACTAGAATTTTTAGTGAATGAATGAAAAGATTTAGGCAGTGATTACAACAACATAGTGCAGGGGGAAAAATTGTCTACACGGTGTGGAAACACATTACAGCACTGGCAGACCACTCGTTAGCCCTCCCATTCTTGCCGGTTGGCCACAGCTCTTTACTGCTTTGACCCTGCCATTTCAGATACTCAGAGGCAAAGTCCTCAGATGTTCCAGCGAAGGTGCAATCTTCCTTTCATTCACTGACTTTGTTTTGGTTTCTTTGACTTTGTTTTATCATCTTATTTCTTACATCAGATTGTGCCAAACCCTGCCCCTCGTCCTTTTAGGCATTTAATTCAATATTCTGTCAATGCAACAGCACTCTAACGTCACATAGCCTCAAGGGAAAGGAAACAGTGGATCCAGTGCACTTGCATCAGCATGGGCTGTGCTGCTGGTAATGGTTCGAGTAGCCAACCACCTCGGTTTGCCTAAGGCTGAGGGGTTTCCTCAGGGGAAGCAGGACTGTTGATGCCAAAACAGGCAAATACCTCACAATAGATAGGAAACTCAATTCAAAATGGCTCAATTTAAAAGGCAAATCATTGGCCCGTGTAGCAGGAAACACAAGTAACTTCAGGTACGACAGGATCTGGAGGTTCAAAGTTAGAGTCTCTTTCTGTCTCTTGATTCTGTTCTTTTCCCTCCTCCCACTCTGCTAGTTTTAATCTAAAACCTCACATGGTGACATATTAGCTCCAGGCCTAAATCCTCTCAGGTTTAAAAAAAAAAGGAATGCTCCTCTCTCCTATTCCCAAGAATTTGAACAAGAAACTGGTTTCTATTGGCCCATCTGGGTCATAAGCTCATCCCTGAACCAGATCCTGAGCCAAAGGGAAAGAATTACTCGTTAGTAAGCAGTCACACACCCACTTATGTAACTAGGATTGGGGTCTGGTCCACCCAAACCATGGGAATTCAGAGGAAGATAATGGAGGTTCTCCAAAGGAAACCCAAAAGTAGAAAAAGAAAAGATTCTAGGAAGCCGAAATAATTAATAATCTATGCAACAGAATTTGGTGATTTCCTAGCACTGAGATATGGAACATATATTAAAGATTAGTTGAGAGCTCTTTGTTAAGGAAAGGCTTATAGTGGGAAGACTACTAACAGGGAGAGGCAGCTGATGTAAGCGAGATGGTCACATGGCCAAATAGTAAGGGTGGGTGCATATCAATAATTCATTAACACTGACCTACTGATTTTAAGGTGGCTTTTTAGAGATCTTATATTGTTTTTACTATGCTTTACAGTGAAATCTTCTGAATTCTTCTTGTTGATCTAGGCAAAGGCACTGTGTACAGCTACGCCACAGGCACGGAGCAGGCAGAAGCTATGTGGATATCAGCGGAGGCTTGGATTTGGTTACTTCTGGGCCAGTATCTATGTTGGAATTTGTTCAAATTGCCTCATCTGTTTTTGACTGAAGTTTCAAGAATAGATGCTTGGCTTTGTCATAAAGTGATAAAATTAATTTCATTCTGGTTTTTAAAGGAAGCCAACTGAGGCCAGAAATTTAGAAACTTTTAATAAGAATAAAGTTTTGATTAAAAATAAGAGAAATTATTTCAAATCATATTCTCTAGCTGACTAGTGGATTCTCTGGGGAGCCAATCACTCAATTTTATGAAAAATAAAAGTAAAAACAGGTGTCAAAACTGTACCTTATCTAAATCATAGGCAGGGAAGAATAATAAAATAATCTCTTAAAGTGCCTTTGTCCTCCCAGGAATGAAACGACAGCCAAGTCTCAGAGTCCCACAGGTGGCCTGTTCATCTTAAGCTTTCTTGGGAATAAACAGCATGTCATATTTCTAGCATTCGCTTTGCTTTCACATACAATGTTCTCATTTTGTTCTCACAACAAACCTGCAAGGTTGGCTGAGAATCTGTTTCATTTTGCAGATAGAAGAAGCTGGTGTGTAGAGTGGTTAAATAACTTGGCCAAGGTTACACAACTAGTTCATGGATGTAGGGCCACCCAACAGGGATTGTGCTTTCTTGTTATAACCACCAAATACCATCCCCAGTAAGCCGGGTAGGTCAGTGGTTCTGCTTCTCCAGAACTGGGCCTTGGTATGCCCACATACGGAGCGATTTGCTAATTCACTCATTTACTGAATGCCAGCTCTGCCTAAGGACTCTGCTGGCTGATAAAGATACAGACAGGAAAAAGGCACACTCTTGCCCACCATGAACTCTCAGTCTAAAGTAATTTGCTTATGTTGCTAGAAAAAGTTATATATAAATTGTTTTTGGACTGTGCATCACTTTTTTTGCTTTGTATACTTCTATTGTAATTATTATAAAGTTAGACAGTAAATATAATAATAATCATAACTATTTATTATGTTCCAATAACTGTACTAGGCACAAATTTAATTCAGCTTTCAAACCAGATGTGCAGAGCAAATATGGCTTATTCAATTTGTCTATAATTTATTTGGTGTTCCTTCCAAGGCTCAATGCTTTGGTTAAGGAGAAAAAAATAACAACTTTTGTTCCAATTTCATTTAGAGCTTAATAATAATTTAAATAGTCCCTTAGGTAGTATTCAGGCAACATCCGGGAAGCAAGTCAAGACTTTCTGAATAATCCTAATGTCAGAGGTTGAATGTACCCTCCATTTCTTTGTATTTTTTTTCTGAAACAAATTCTAATACTTCCTTCCCCCCACCTATACCCCCTTTTAGTGGTTCTCAAGACAGATGTCTCATGCAAATAAGGAGAAAGCCTTGTACTCTAAAAGGCTAAAAGGAAAATGTTACTAATCATTTTAAAAAATACAGCTCCTGTGAAATATCCATTATCTCCCAAAGTTTTCGCAGAAGCTCTAAGAGAGAAGTGGTATTTACAGATGAATGAGCTGAGATACGGAGAGGTTAACGCCATGCTGAAGACCATGAAGCTGACTTATTTGGCCATGTGCTAACCAATCTTTATCACACAGGCATGGCAAGGAAAGAGGTGCAGCGTGGGCTTCCCCTCCGGAATGCAGGGCCGCCTGTAGTCTGTTGCACAGTGAATGCCTCATTTATGTTGGTATCTCTAGTGCCTAGCATGATGCCTGGCACACAGTAGGTCTCAGTAAATGTTTGCTGCCAGTTAACTGCTTGCGATCATTCTGGGATGATTTTTGTTTTCTTTTCTCAGTGTCCATTTCATAGATGGGGAACTGGAGGACAAGGACACAGAGCAGGTGGCGGCTGAGCTAGGGTTCACCCAGGCTCCTGTCTCCCACACTGTACCACATGGTCTCTGTTTTCAGTGTTTCTGCACTCATTGCTGGAGGGGTGCAAGAGTCCTCTCACTGAGTCAGAAGACAGGTTCAGGGGATAAAAAGAAAAAATTGGAGACCCTGCAAGTTCTACAATGCCTCCCATCAGTGGAGTTGTTAACCCCTAAGCTCAGCCAAATTCTGGATTTCCAGTCACGTACACTATCGGGCAGCAAGATAAATTAACCCTGATATGCCATGATCTACTGCAGTGTGGGTCTCACAAGTGCAGGTATTACTGGGCATAAGCACTTTGTCATGTCACGCCATTCAATGGCAATAGCAACTCCCTAGGACAGGTATTATTACTATTATAACCCACATCTTACACCTGAGAAACTGAGGCTCAGTATACTTCACTTCGGCAATTATCACAGTGACCTCAGGGCTGTTTGGTTTTGGAACTCTTTTGAGAACTGTGCACTTCTGCTTTCTAAGAGAGTAACAATTGCTCTGTAATCTCAGGAGTGCCTTTGTCATCAGACAATCAACTCAAGCACCTACTCTGGTTCTTGGCAAGGTGTAAATCTAGACATCTACCGTTTATATCTCTGAGAGGCTGCCAGGCATACTGGAAAATGAGCAGAACACCTCACTATTGCATTTGAGTGGGAAAAGGCCAGTTTGATGGCCCTGATGAATTCACAAGCTCCATAGCAAAGTGGAATGAGAGGCATTGTGACTTTTTGTGAGGATGGGATTCTACTCCAGGCTGTATTTCTTCTGAGGTCCATGGCCTTGAGCAGGGTAACAAAACCCCCCTGTGCTTCATGCCCCTCACTCACAAGTCATGGTTACCGTACAGAGTAGTGGGAGTATTAAACGAAATAGCTCTGGTAAAGCGCTGACCCCAATGCCTGAAACATAGTAAAACACTCAAAATATGTCACCTCAATGGACATTAAGGAAATGGAAAAGCTGGGAAAGAGCAGGTGCAGCCATGATACTTGCTGAGTTCAGACCCCAAGGCTAGAGAAATCTGGGGGGCCTGGGAAGTTAGCTCAATATCCTCTGATTCTCATAGCTTTACGGTCATCTTTCCTCAGCCCTGTTAACTCTAGGTCTGTGCTAACGCTTCCCTTTCAATAATAACTGCCAAAATGTATTGGGAGCTTACTTATGCCACGCACTGTATGTGACGAATATGAATTATGTCAATCTTCTAAACATTTCTGTTCGGCAGGCCCTGTCGGATCCCTGTTCTACAGACGAAGAGATGAGCGCAGGGCATCGAGCACCTTGCTCACTCTAACGGGTGGTGGGCTGGGACTTGAACTCAGCTGGGTATCTCCAGGTTCTTTGTTCTTCATCACCTGCGGCCCCTCAATGCTGCTGATGCTGATACCCTTCACCACCATCATTGCCCCCCAGTCGCCAGCATTACCTACCATCATCGCACCCAAATTCTATTGAGCTGAACACTCACCGGGCACAGGAGAGCCATGCAAAAAGCCTGCATGTGCTAACCTGTTTAATTCTCATAGCCTTACTATGTATATCTATTTAACATCCCCATTTCACGGACAAAGAAATGAAGTGCCTTACTCGAGGCAGGCTGCCGATGAGTGCTACGGCCACAATTTAGATCTGGGCAGCCTGGCTCCAGAGCCCATTAACTCAATACTTTGCGAGTACAACACCTCACGGTGGATTCATGTGCTACCACTTACAAAAAATACGCATACGTTCTGTTTTCAGCCTCACCACCATCCTTTCAAGTAGGGAATATTCTTTTCATCTAATGGAGGAGGAAGCTGAGGCTCAGGGATATGATGTGCCCTAGATTGCGTAGCTGGTCAGTACCAAAGTCAAGGCTAAGCAAGGTCTGTTGGCTTTCAAATCCGGTGCTCCTTCTGTCACACCACAGCTGCCGGGACTGCACTGGCCCCATCCCGCCTTTCCCTCCCCATTCTACCATAGACACCACATATATGCCCATTGGGCCACATTTCTCTTTGGACTTCCCTTTTCCTATTCAAAACACCTGAAGTATGATCTGATTCTAATCTCGTACGAGTCTTTAATCAAACATCAATCTGAGAAATCAATTTATGTGAAGATATTGGGTTAAGCTGCCCAGAAAAACAGAATTTGACATGGGAGTCAAGCTGAAAAAAATAACACTTTAAAGGTAAGACCTTACACAAGTGCCAGACCAGCAAAACAAGTATGACTAAGTTCTTTCAGGGCCTCCACCACCACACCGGAGGCCTGGTTGACCACAAAGGAAAAGTGTTCCCTTCCCTCCTCAAGCAGGCGCTTGGCTTCAGGAGGCAATTCAACGCCTGATCGCGATCTATCCCTTCCTAGCTTCGGGCACACCCAATCTTCCTCAATCCAAGAAGGAATGGTACACCGGCCCAGGAACCATGTACCATGAAAGGGGAAAGAAGCCTCCCCTTTCTCGTCCCTGTTCCATAGCAACGCTTCCTAGAAGACAGCAGAGCATCTGAGCTCACTGGAGACAACCCATTGGGCTGGAGCCAATGAAAGCAAGTAAGGACCAATTATTGCTTACAGTGAAGAGAATGCCTACATCCCAGGAGAGAAGTCTGAGCACTCGACATCCTAAATCTCCGTATAAACCCCAGCCATTCATCTGGTCATTAATATGACTGCATTACAAGAGATTAAATTTGCAAAATTATACAATGTTATCTTGGTCATCATCTAGCAAGTATTTTCACTAGATAAAGTATTTGAGAAAAGGGACTATAACCATTTTGGTTTTTTTTTTTACATCTCACATAGTGCTTGGCAGCTAGGAGAAATATTTTTAAAAATTGTTGATATAAAATTGCTGATTCAATTGAAACATTGATTCAATATTGTTACATTATTACATTGATTCTAAACTTTCCAAATGAAATGTCTACTTGCATTTTCATTCTCTAATTTGCAAATATTTACTGAGCATCTACTCTGTGCCAGTACTGATATATGCATTTAAAAACATACGCAGTTGCAGACCTTTTGAATAATATAATCTATGAGGAAGATTGCCCAGGAATAATTATGAATGAGGTACATCATGTGCAAGGAAGCCAGGATATTATAGGAGCATAGTATAAGACAAGTTCACCCTGTTTAGGGCTCTTGGGACAACTTCTCCAAGCAAAGGAGATTTAATCTCTGAGATGAGTGAGATTTAATGAGTCAGAGAGGGAGGGAAAGTGAGATGCTGGAATGTATGAAGGTTTAGATGCCACAGAAGAAATGCTACTTCAGAAATAAAGCAAGCAAGCATGGCAAAAGTAAAAAGTAGATCAAGGAAATGATCTTGTTTGGCTTCTAAGCAATGGTAAAGATTTTAGACTTTTTCCTGAGAGAATATTAAAAAGATCTGACTCCTCCAGTGGACGGACAGGTGACTAAGAGTCGATAACAAGAGGCTAACATACTGCATACAAGCAAAGGTGTGATGGGTGACTTAATGTGCCAGCAAATAAAAATTGCAGAAACGGATGACACTGAAACTCAGGCAACCATGAAACCATTTTTGTAGCATTCTCACCAGAGATCTTTAGAATTTGAAAAGGGAAATAATAAAAGCCTAGTGAAGAAACAGCGAGATCAGATGCTGAAGTGATGGTAGGAAGAATTAAACAATTAGTCAGCATGTGAGTGCCCAGCGCCTTCTAAGTGATCATGAATATTCAGGTAAATATGTCTGGCTGGAAGATTACAGAAACAGCAGGCACTGGGTGGACAAAATGTACTCCAGTCACTCTCTAACGAACAGACAACGTGGTACTGACTGACGCCTGTTAGGTTCTAAGCCTGGGTGCACAGATGGCAGCCGACAGCCAGGCAGAAGATGAAGTGCTCAGTTACCATCTGGAGAGGCCTTGCCTTCACACCAGACATCTAGATCACTGGAAACATCTGGAATATTGAGCCAGCTTTCTGCTGTTTTGATGAAAATCACAGTGCTTCAAGTCCAGCCACAGGGACTTGGAGGGTACAGTTACCCACCTACCATGCTAGGAGTTCAGAGAAATGTGTCATGTAACTTAGATGGATTTCAATGCCTCAGCTAGCTACTTTGATGTCCAAGAATCTAGTTTTTCTGCTTTTTATCAGAAAAACTTGACCCTAGAGTATTATGCTGAAACACTAATGCCTCTAAATCAGCTGTCATGCCAAAACACACTTAAATTCTCATTTCCTGAAACAGGGCTAGTAAGCCCGCTGTCTCACAGTGTGAAATATCAGTGATTCCTGAAATTATTCTTGTTTGGACTGGGGCATCAAGACAGGGATACCTGTCTGAGCTGACATCAAATACTTCTTTTTGTCTGGCTCATCGTAGGCCCTATTTAAGGAATAAATTTTGAATAAAAAGTCATGAATAAACTAACACTGGAAGAATAAACAGTGAGGCAAAAATAATGTGTCTAGGAATAGAAGAGTTGGGGAGAAGTGCTTCAGTGAGAGGAAACAGTAGGGACAAAGGCCAAAATACCAGAAATAATCAAATATGTATTTAGCTCTTGGGATCAGTTTAAGATCCTTGCATGTAAACCTATGGTACTCAAAACTCCAATGTGCAAATGAATCAGTTGAGGTATGTGTCTAAAATGTAGATTCTTGCCTTGGCAGGTAGCTCAATTGGTTAGAATAGCAACATGATTCGCGGAGGCTGCAAGTTCGATTCCCAGTTAGGGCACATGCAAGAATTAACCAATCAATGCATGAATAAGCGGAACAACAAATAGATTCTTTCTCTTTCTCTCTCTCTCTCGTTCTTTCTTTCTCTCTCTCTCCCCTCTCCGTCCCCCACCTCCTTTCTCCCTCTCTCTAAAATCAATAAATAAAATTTTTTTTTGAAAAATATAGATTCTTGGCCCTGTACCCTGCTACCCCGACTCAGCCAGCCTGGTGACGATCCTGGGAGCCTGACCCTCAGCAGCCCCCAGGTACACCTGAGAAGGCAAAACCACAGATGTAGGATTAATTGGCCACATAAATGGAGACTTTTCTCCATTTCCTAAAAGTTTTTGAAATGAAAAACAAAATAAAACCCTACATGCTGATTCCATTATCTGGTTCCTTTGGTTTTATTTTCAGTTCTTTATTTGAGGGGGGGAGGCAATTTTAAGTAAAGGAGACTAAAACTTTGGGGTCACTGGCTCAAAAGCTTATTTCTTATCTATAAAGCAAAATGCTAGCCACACTGGATAATTCCCAATTTCTTCTCTCATGACCGATATCTTCCTCCCACCCCTCCCCCCTCTTTTAGCTTTTCTTTACTTTTCTCAGCCCACAAAACCAGGTTCAAATGCTACCCTGGGTCACCTTCTACATTCCCTGAAGAATGAATGACTCATTCATTCATTCAATCATTCACTAACTTAACTGATGTACTGAGAACTTGCCCTGTGCCAGGGATTTGGGGTTGCTTGAGAAACAAGACTTCATTCTTTCCATCAAGCTTAAGTTACTCTCCCTCACAGCGTTTCGTTTATCACTAGTTGTTGGAGCTAGTTTGCCAAGCACTTAGTTTGCCCCAGCTCTGTGCTAAGCATTCTACATGCATTGAAACCTATAATATATGTTTCAGTAGTCCCATTTTATAGACGAGTGAACTGAGGCAGAAAAAGGTTAAACATTTTGCCTCACTGTAAGATTAAGTCACAGAACAGGGATTTGAATGCAGTTAGGCTGAGTTCAGAGGCTTTGCCTTAATCACTACATAACACTCTTTTCTAAGGCTTTACCATGCTGTTACTGTACAGTATTTTAATTAGCTCTTTCCCTGGCAGTCACTCTCATTCCACTTTGAACAATTCCAGAGAAAACACAAAGAGAAAATCAATTTTATATCACATGGCACCTGGCACATAAAATGTACATTAAAAAATAATCATTGAATCATAGAAATTGAGATGTTTATTTCCAATGGCAAGTGTGCTTTGATAAGTGAAGCATGACCAGGCTGAATTGTTGTGTATTTTTGGAACTGGAGGTATAATTTAGAATTTGGATGGTGTTCAGTTTTAATCTTGTACTACTTGGCTAGATTCACATACTCTAGTTAAAACAGTTTTTTATTTTACATTATTTTAAAAGAAATGCATGGTAGAAAAATAGTTAGCTTTTTAATATGTTAATAGGAATAAAATTGTAAGCCTTCCCTGATATGACAATAAAAGCTAAAATTTACTACACATTTACTCTATGCTTGATATGATGCCATGCACTTTACATGCACTGTCTCACTGAATCCTCCCCAAAGAAATACAGCACACAAATTATTTTTATTACCAACTTGGGCTTCTGGTTTCAGCTCCAACATGGAAAGAAAGTGTAAGTTATTACTTTTGTCCTCACAGCAACAACAAGAAAAGCTGGGAAATCTAAAGGTCAATCACTTTTCCTGGAAGAGTCAGAGAACTGAGAATGAAGGACAAAGAGCCACCCCAAAACACAGGGACAGGCGCGAATGGAGAGTCTCAGTCAGAACTGCCTACCTGGCGCAGAAGCCACTAGAACCATAAACTGGTAGTAACAATAAACATGGGAATTTTGATGAATCGATAAAGTAAGTACTAGCATGATAGCAGGAAACAGCCCTGTGGGGCGGCTATGGTCTTAGAGGGGCCCCCAAACTTCCATGAGCTTTACTTCTAGGAACCAGACCAGGCTTCCACAGTGAAGATACAAGAGACATCCTCTCCTGGCTTTGGCAGGAGGAAGAGAATAATCATGGCAAAGGTTTTCTCCAAAGTAAAAGCACACTTTCCAAAGAAGACTTTGCAGAATTATCTCAGCTGGAGGAAAGCATTCTTTCCACTATACCCCCCTCTAGAATTTTTTTGTCTCACTTAAGGGGTAGGGAAAGGGGGAAACCATACTTAATAGATATCAGGGCTTCAAGGTAATAGATTGGGAACATCACAGCCAGGGAAGTGCATAGGGCAGCAATAGGGCAGCAATAGGGCAGCAATTTTCAGCCAGTGTGCTGCGAGAAATTTTAAAACATGCAAGGCCTAACTATTTAGTCAGCAGTACTGATGTCTTTCCCCTTAGACTGTCAAATAAAAAGAAAAATGACAACCGATAATACAACAGCCATTCAATGTGGATACCCTGTCTTTAATCTTGAACCAGAAATATATAGGTCATATAATAGAGTGGCATCTTACTGGTCATGTTGCATAAGAAGTGTGCATTTGATTGGTTAATTACTGGTACCAGAAATCCTTATATTAGGCATCTGATTTTTTTTAATCCTCACTGAAGGATATGTTTTATTGTTTTATTGATTTGAGAGAGAGGGAAACATTGATGTGAAAGAGAAACATTTATCGGTTGCCTCCCATATGTACCCCAACCAGGAATCAAACCCACAGCATATTGTTGTAAGGGATGATGCTCCAACCAACTGAGCCACCAGCCAGGGCTGGACACCTGATTTTTTATTTTTTATTTTTTTAAACATTATTTATTGTTTATGCTATTAGAGTTGTCCCAATATTTTCCCCTTGCCCCCCTCCTGCCAGCCCATCCCCCATTCCCACAGTCAATCCCCACACCGTTATTCATGTCCATAGGTCATGCATACTAGGTCTGTCTGGAAAAAGTCCAGCCATTGTTGATATAAGGAGAACAATTTGCATGACATTGATGTAACCTGGCAGCCAAGGGGAGTGGACTGGAATGCACATGCTCAGAACAATGTTGCCTTCACTGTACCAGTCAGTGGGGGCAGTAGATGCTGTTGAGGGAGCATGTGTACTGTGTGGCCATTGCATTCAAAATGACTGAGCCAGTAGAGCAACGAATCTGCATCAGGTTTTGCAGTAAGCTTGAACATTCCTCCACATTATCTATTTAGATGATTCAGGAGGCCGCAGCTATGGGCAGCTGGTGACTGGCAGCTTCATGACGAAATGCGCCTGCTCATGCACCACATCTCATGCAGGGCTTTTTGGCAAAACATCAAATCACCCAGGTGACTCTGCACCCCTACAACCCAGGTTTGGCGCCCTGCAACTCCTGGCTTTTCCCAAAACTAAAATCACATTTGAAATGGAAAAGATTTCAGACCATTAATGGGTTTAAGGAAAAAGCGACAGGACAGTTGATGGCAATTGGGAGAACTGTGTGAGGTCCCAAGGTTCCTACTTTGAAGGGGACTGAGGAGTCATTGTCCTCACAGTCCCATTGCAGTAGTGATTCTTGTATCTTATATCTTGTTCAATAAATGTCTCTATTTTTCATATTACTTAGAGGGATACCTTCTGGACAGACCTTGTATATGTTCTTTGTCTAATCCCTTCACCTTCTTTCAAACAGTCCCCAGCTCCCCACCCCCCTCCTACAGCTGTCAGTCTGTTCCATGTTTCTGTGTCTCTGATTCTATTTTGCTCGTGAGTTTATTTCATTCATTAGATTCCAGTTATGAGTGAGATCATATGGTATTTGTCTTTCATTTGTCTTTCACTTAGTATAATAGTCTCTAGTTCCAACCACACTGTCACAGAAAATAAGAATTCCTTCTTTTTTACTGCTGCGTAGTATTCCATTGTATAAATGTGCCACATCCCTTTTATTTACTCATCTAGTAACAGTCGCTTGGACTGTTTCCAAATCTTGGCTATTGTAAATAATGCTGCTATAAACATAGGGGTGCATATATTCTTTTGAATTGGTCTTTTGGGATCTTTGGCTATATTTCCAGAAGTGGAGTCACTTTGGAGTAAAAAGGGTAGGTAATTACTATTTTTTTAATAAATAAAAATTATACCTAGTCTTTTTGACAGATTGGCAGAAAATATATTTTTTGGTGTGCTGCAGAATTTTAGTAACTAGTTTATGTGTGCAATGACATGAAAAAAGTTGGAAGTCACCAGTGCAGGGGAGGTGGGAAAATGCTTTTCCCTAGAGAAACACCTGTGCGGGCTGCAACCCAGAGACATAAGCCTACTAAGAGACTTTAATTATAAGATTATAGAATGTTCTCCCCCTCCCACACCTTCTTATCCCCAAAACAGGGCTCTGGTGTAACAGAGCTGCAAGATATAGATTCTCTCTGAGGAGGAGTATGGTAATTAGGAAAGTCCAAAATCAAGTGGAGGGATGAAAGCAAGGACACTAGAGGAATTTGAAGCCTCTGGCACCTATAGTGACAGCAAGAGTTAAACACAGCCCCACTTGTGGGTAGATTAACATAAATTCCCACCTAAAGTTCCTAGTAACCAATACAGCATGTTTGGCTCTCAACAAAAATTGTAAGACATGATAAAAGGCAAGAGAAAAATACTGCCTGAAGAGGTAGCGCGATCATCACCACTGGACTCCAGGATGACGCAGATGTTGGGATTACCAGGCAGAGCATTTAAAATAACTATGGTTATTATGTTAATTAACGGAGAAAGGTGACAACATGCAAAAACAAATGTGTAACATAGGTAGAGAACTGAGAATTCTAAGAATCAAAAGAAAATGCTAGAAATCAAAAACACTGTAACAGAAATGAAGAATTCCTTTGATGGGCTTATCAGTAAACTGAACACAACTGAGGAAAGAATCAGTGAGTTTTAAGACAGGTCAACAGAAACTTCCCAAATACAAATGTAAAGAGAAAAAAAGAATGAAAAACAAAACAAAACCAACCAGAACATCCAAGAACTATGGAATAATTTCACATAACTGGAATACAGAAAGAAGAAGAAGAAAGAATGCAACCCAAGAAATATTTGAAGTAATAAGGCTGAGAACTTTCAAAATTAATGGTGGACAACAAATGACAGGCCAAGAAAGCTCAGAGAACACCAAGTAGAAAAATACAAAACAAAAACTATCTAAGCATTTCAGATTCAAGCTGTAGAAAACCAATTACTAAGAGAAAACCTTGGTAAAATCCTGGGGGTGGAGTGGGGAAACCACCTTACCTATAGAGGAGCAAGGATAAGAATCAGAGCAAACTACTCATGACAAACCATGTAAGGAAGAACAGAGTGGAAATATTTAAAGTCTTGGAAAAAATATCACCAACTTAGAATTCTATATCCAGCGAAGTTATCCTTTAAAAGTAAAGAGTTGGCATAGCTCAGATGGTTGGAGCATTGCTGTTGTAGGCCAAAGCATCCTGGGTTCGACTCCTGGTCAGGGAACATACCTAGATTGCAGGTTTGATCCCTGGTCAAGGCACCTATGAGAAGGCAACCAATCAATGTTTCTCTCTCATGTTGATGTCTCTATCTATCTATCTATCTATCTATCTATCTCTATCTCTCACTCTCTCTCTCCCCTCTCTCCCTTTCTCTCTCTCTCTCTCTCTCTCTAAAGCAATGGGGGAAAAAATGTCCTCAGGTGAAGATTAAAAAAAGTGGAGAGTTAATGAAGGGGATGCTGTGCATGTGTGGTCACATAGTATATGAGGAAATTGCTGTACCTTCTTAATTTTGCTGTGAATCTAGAACTTCTCTTAAAAAGTCTATTAAAAATTTTTTAAAGGGGTAGAGAAATATTCCCAATTTGAAGATGAAGAAATAAGGTTTATAGGGGCTGTAACTTTCCCCAGGGTATAAGGGCAGTATAAGGGAGGTGGAAAAAGGACCCAAGTTTGACTCTATCTAAAAGCTCATGCTTTTTAGACATTTAATAATAGTGACCATGAGAAAGCGTTTCTAATCCTGATGATAGAGTTTCATTAAAGAAGCACTAATGCCCTTCAAAGAAATTATGATAGCGATGTTTTCCTTCAAGAAAGAAATAGTTAAGTTTTAAGTATTAATAATAAAGTTCACACAAAAGCAAACCAAAAAAGTTCCAGATCATTCAAGCCAGAAAAATTCTGACAGGAAATATTCTGAAACTTGAGGTAAGGATAGGGTTGGGGTAAATTTACGTGAGAGTTGCCTGAAATGTTTATTATCTTTATTAATATCTAAGAACAGATGAACTCAATGAAAGATTCTAACTCCTTGGTTGAACCACTACTAGTTAGGGTCAATGAACTAAACTATCAAATCTGGATTATGCTATTTAGTTGTCAGTCTTAGTACATAAAGGACAGCCCAGAAAGTACCAGACATGTCCACTGGTGGAGGGAAATACATCAGGACCTGTCTCCTCCACTTCTAGGCTCCCACACTTCTAAACTACGCCCTGTCCACAGGTACCTCAATCACAAGGTTAATGCCAAGCTGATCCAAGTTGCCCAAACACAGCAGGAAAAAACCTTTTAAGCTTGGATAGGTGCTCCACAACCTGAAATTTTTTTCTTCCTCTCACAATTTTTCCTTCAATAGTCACATCAAACGTCCTTCCTCTGTGAAGCACTCCTGAATCTCTATCTTTCAGCTTCCCTCAAGACTCTCATGACAGGGTATTCTTTCCTCCAATACACCGTTTTGTACTGGAACTTACTCTTCACATGTCTGTCTTCTTTGCTGCACACAGAGTTCCTTGAAAGTTGTATGCCTGTCTGGTTACCCTCCCTCCCCAGTACCCAACAGTGCTTGATGCATGCATGGGATCCTATGAGATAATAATAATAATAGAAACTATTTTTGTGCACTTTATTCTATGCCAGTTTCTCTGCCTAGAACATGAATTATCTCACGTAATTCACACAATACTCCATTATCTCATGGAATTCTCACAATAATCTTTATTAGGTAAATATTGCTACAATTTGTATGAGCAAGGAAATTGAGGCTTAGAGAGGTAAAGTAATTGCCCATATCCCCCAGCACTGTACAATTTGAACCCAGATGGCTTGTTTTCAAGCCCAAGGTCTTAGGGGATTAAGAAACACTGTCCTATTGTGCACATCCCAACACTGAAAGGCAGACACGAACTCTGAAAGGGAAGAATGGTTTTTAGCCGTATTTAGTATGGAATCATGCCCTGCCAGAGTTCTGTTTTCTTACCCAGAAGATAAATCTCAGAAAGTTTCCTTGGAAGCACTTAGCAAACTGCCTTTATAACAGTCACTTTCCTTTGAGTCATCAAGGGCAGAACTTAAAAGAGTGTGTTAGGGGGATGAACAAATGGCTCCACTGCCAAGGAAAAGCAGCAGCATCAGATTTTTTTGTTTGGGATTTATAAAAGGAGACTCTGCCCAGTCCTCTGGGAGGGGACTGGGGAAAAGAAGATAATGAGGGCTCTTGATCCAGGCTGTATGGGAATCCTGAGCTAGTCTGTTTGAACCCAGCACCCAGGAGTTGGCTGGTGGCTGGTGGCTGGTGGCTTGGGGCTTTTCTGAATGCTACAAATGGGCCTGCACCAGAAGCCAGAACAAAGGATACACACGCTCACCATGGTCCTGTAAATAGGCTGGGTGTCCTCTCAGCCCCACTACTGCTTTCCTCTAAACCAACTGCCACTCAGCTGCTAGCACCTCTCCTCATGGTCACAGCTGAAGCTGACACGTCCTCATTCCCTTTCCAGCTATCTAAACTGAGGGCACTTTGCAACGGCAGCAGGGATTGAAAATACCTCTGATGCAATCAGATTAAAATGGTGTGCTCTGTCATCAGTCAATTGGCTGTCTCTGTGTTAGAATTTTCTTTAAACCAATCTGACTGATTTCATCCAACAATAACAGAGGTGCACATGGGGCAAATTTAGACATAACCACAGTCACCTATGAGTGGCCACTGGAGTAAATCTAGTAACTGTTGGTGGATTCCATCCAAATGCAAGACACTCAGCTTTAAGGCCACAGAAGATCAAGGCTGGGTGGAGGGAGCTTTATCTTACATTGAGGCAAAAATGAAAATCTTCATTTTTCTTGCTCATACTGAAAAAATGTGGGCTCTCGTACTTTGATATTAGCTCAAGGGATACAGTGGAGACAAACACACGCACACACACTCAAATAAAAGGGAACATAATAGAGTGGAAAAAGAAAAGCAGAAAAAGCTTCAAAGGATAGAGTCAGCCACTCTTTAAGCTCTTCTAGGGGCTTCTTAAATCTAGTTCACACTCGATTTTGGTCGGACTGGATCTCAGGGCTGCCTATGACCTGCCTTGACGCTTTACTTCTGCTGTCAGATGGTTTGTGTCTTATAGGCATGACTCTGCTTGTGAACATACACTCTCAGAATTGCATCAGAATCAAAATGCTGTTAAAGAGAATATGTATTTCTGAGTTGGGTTATGGAGGAAACAAGATTGCAAATCACATCCACTATCTTCTTCCACTGACCAGGACATCTTCCTAAAATTACATAGTTACTCATCTTGCAAATGCATTTTGGTTGTTCTCATCACTTTCAGTACCAGGGAGGAAGCTTAAAAGCCTCCAGCATGCATTCGGATTCTGGATTTGAACTGTGAATACAAAAAGGACTATACAGAAAGAATGCAATTTGGCCAGGATGCATTGTTACTTTGAAGCTCTGCCTCTCTGAACATCTGTCAGGGTTCCTAAAGTGGCCTGTACCTTAACTCAATATGGAAATGAGGGCAAATGTCACATCTCAGTTTCTTTTATCTTTCTATTTCTAGGAGACTTAATTTTATACAGACAGGCTAATGGAATTTTCCAAAGGAAAGCTATAAAGGAATTGGGTTGCTCCTGGGGTTTTAGTGGTGAATGTACAGAAAATGTTGAGCTCAGGGTTTTTCACACTATCCATAGGCACATCACTGATAGTTAATCCTGAAGGATTCAAGATATGCCCTGTTCATTTCAGCCTCCATAGATTCAGCAAGAACGACTGAAAGGTGGCTTTCAATTCTGTAGAGACTAGTTTCCTAGCAACAAAGGCCACAGGAAGTTGAGACCCATTAAGAAAGAGAAGAAAACACAATGCTATGATTTCTCTGAGGCATTGAAATACCCCTTTAGTCGCTGAACTTTCAATTTGTCTGTTTTACAAATTAATCATTGCTTTCATCATGATTGCCTGCATAAATATATATAAAGAAACCAGAAAAAAGAAAAAAATCATAGTGCTTTGTGAAAAATCAGCAGCACTGCAGACTGAATTACGCTTTTCATCTGGATTGAAATTCTGAAAAATATTTGCATACATTTAAATATCTTTTGACAATGGTAGACCTCCTTTTGAATTGAGAATTTAAAAGATTCTTTACTCTAAAAATGAGACTTTTTAGCATGTCTAATTTTCTCATGAATGGTGAATAAGCAAATAAGATATTTGGTGTGTAATATCTAATCTGCATAACAATAAAGGCTCTCAAAACAAAATCGTCTATTTTACATTGATAGTGGAAAGCCACTTTACACAAATTTTAGGGGAAATGTAATGCTTTGCATCTAGAAAGCCAATATTTACCTTCTAGTTTTTATAAAGCTGTAATAATAATTAGTCATTCTCGAGGTCTGAGCTTTTTCTCCGAGTGAATTTAGGCAACAATCGGTAAGCTCTCGTTTTTCAGGCTCACGCTGGAAAGGTGTAGGCTCTGGAGCTTTGACACCAGCTCAGCTTAGGTCACGTTGGAAGAAGGAGTAGGAGGAACAGAGGGTAGAGGAAGAAGAAGAAAGAAGGGAAGAGAATGGTTGCCGTCTGAGTTTAACTCAAAGTACTTGTAGACTTGTGGGTGCAAGTAATAGCAGCAGTTAGAGTAACAACACTTACTAAAATGGCAACCATTTCTGGATGCTTATTATGTGGCTAAGAGCCTTATATCCATGACCTCATTTAATCCTCACTACAGCCCTGTGAGGATACCTGCTTTCGAGAAGATAAAGTTGATTTTCAGAGGTTAAATGACTGGCCGCAAGTCAACCAACTGCTAAGTGGAAGAGCCTAATTTGACCCCTTGACTGTGTTCAACCTTCCAAAACAGTTGAAAGAATTCAGAATGATTCTTCCCCAAATGTGCCATTTTTATTTTGAGCTAAAGAAAAATGAGGCCCAATGTGTGGGCAGCGAAGTGGCACCAGGTGTTAGGCGGGTGGAGTCAGAACGGAACACAATCTCAGTACTGGAGCTCTGGCTAAGAACGGGTTCAGAGGCAAGACTCAAACTGTAGGAGAAGGGTTATTTAGAAAGTCACAGAAGTAGAAGAAGTGAGCCATAGAAGAAATGAGTGTTCTTCTTCCTCCGAGCCGCAGAGGAGAAAAAGAAGAATAGGAAAACGCCTGGGGGAAGGGGGTGGGAAAGCATGGCTGTGCCCCACACAGCTGCATTGGGTCTCCCATCTTGAGAGTATTTATCTGGAGGTCTCAGGGGAGGATCCCGGTAGAATATTCATCAGCTTTCCTGGTATGTCCTTGCAGGGTCATGGTCTCTACTGATTGGGCAGTACCAGGGCAGGGCATCATTAATCAATGCAGCTGATCCTGAGGTCAGCTATGGTGTCACCTGTCTGGTTTTGCTACTTTTCTGGGCCTGGAGCTAAAACACAGCTGAGGCTTGGATGTATTTGATGTGGGTCAGATCTCACTGTCCTGGGGACTTAATGCTTAAAGGCTGTTCTCTGTCCCCCTTGTTAATTCCTTCTCTAAGGAAGTCTAACACATGTGACTAGCAACATGTCAGGGGAGAAAAGGTCAGGGGAGAGTCCAAAGCCCATAACCAGTGATGTGAAAGGTCAAAAGGTCTAAACCACAGGACCAGCGATATGCTCGGGGAGGGAAGTTTACCCTGAGGGGGTAAGGTCCTTGTTTCTCAGTTTTGCCCACTGCTAGACACCCGGGGCCTTCTGCCCTGGTGACCCCCTGCATGTGCCTGGCCCATCATCATTGCTCTGCCCATCTCTGTCTGGCTGCCGGTCACAGAAGGGCTCAGGGAGAGCTTTTTACCTCATCCTTAACTACCTCAAAGAATTTAGACAAAGGGTTTAGCCCAGGAAATAGCTCCCTACCACCAGAGATACCGACAAAGCACAAGCACGGCAGCCTGGGAGGGAGCGGGGCAGAGACTGTCTGCTCCAAGCCCTCTCTGTGCCTCCTTGTCGGGGCGCATCATAGCAGATATTCCCTCTTCTCATCTTCCTGTGAGTTGTCTTTCTCTCCTTTGAGGTCCCAGATCCATATTCCCTCCTCTTCAGCTCAGAAAGGCATACTGTATAAGCATCAATTGCCTAACTGCCTATTGGCCTCATATTCTTATGGGGCCTCCGTTATGTATGTAATTAAATTTGTTTTCCTCATGTTAACCTGTCTCTTGTCAATTTAATTATTAGACCAGCCAAAGTAAAAACCTAGGAAAGTGGAGTAAAAATTTCCCTCCACGATACAGTTAAAACAAGGTGAATTGTCACCTGTTAGCACTTTGCTAATCACGTTTAATGGGTTATCTAATTCATCCCCCAAAACAAGAAACAATTTGGACCTAGCACATCCCACTGCTGAGTTCATACTTTTATCATTATCCTTCTGTCCTTCCATTAGGGTCCTCTTCCCACAAAGCAGGGCACTCCGCCACAGTTTAAATTAATGTCTTTCATTTTCTCTAATGTTCACTATGCTTTCAGGATTCTTAATCCTCTGGACGAAGCTAAATGCTTTCATTTAATTTTTTTGTTCATTTACTTTGTATCCAGATATTTTGGGTATAATTGAGACTATTTTCTCAAATGTAGGCTTCCTTTCCTGAAAGACTCAACACTCTTAAAAAGAAATCCATCAGAAAGCATACATTTAAAGAATGACTAGACAAGGAAGTAACTGTCAAGTTGGGAATTAAGTAATTATGCCAGAGAATATGGTCTCCTTGTCATTGCTTTTAGCAGGCATGTGTTCTGCATTGATTGGATCCCTCTGAAAGTGTGGACAAATTTCTCCTCTTTCTGAGCCTCCAAGACCTCAGTGGTAAAATGGGTATAGCACTAACTTTTCAGATGTGAAGGTGAATAGGTAAAATGTGTTATGACATAAAATTGCATGCCCATATTTTGCTATGCAAGAAATGTATTTTTTTTAAATCATCTCCAAGCCTCTACCTCCCAGACTAGTATGAAATTCAGGCACAGTAATCCCTAGAGCTCTCGCCTCTCTGTTCTCCTCTCATCATGCTATACCTATCGAAGCACCAAGGCTTCTCTAGATGTCTGCCCACCTCGGGTGCCAAGGAGATACTCACTGTCCCTGTAAGCCTGATGGCTTGGTGTACCGTTAACACTCCTAGGGCATAGACTGTCAAAGAAACAAAATATTGTGACACTCATTAAAATGATAAGGCCCACTTTATTCAGGACTGTTGCAGTAAGTATAGGAACTACTGCAATGGGGTTTTGCAGCAGGGAAGAGAGATTGGGCTCAAGTCCAAATATGTCAAGGAAAAGTGAGGACTGACAGACAAAGAGCTGAGCAGGAGAGAAGGTTGCTGGATGGAAAATTACTCAGACAGTAGGGTAATTCTCTTCTAATGTCCTAACAATATTCTTACAGAAAGCTGGCCAGAGTGATTACATATTACCAGGGGGATGAAGGAGGATGAGGAATTGGATCAGATATTAAGGGCGATCAGATCTCGAAGATGGGGGGTTCTGGCTAAAATTGGACTCTGCAAGTACAGACAGAGATGGAAGCCCAAGTTCAGGGCCAGTCAAGAAGAGGGCTCCGAGGGGCACGACTAACGCATGGCCACGGAGAGAGTTTCTGTCAAGGTTACAACAGAGAATGGGCGTCCTGTGCCTGCGGTCCATCTTCCCGTGTGCATCTGCAGATGAGCTATGTCCTGAGACACCTACCCAGAGGGGCCCACAATGCTGGACTCAGACCTAGACCTCTTCCCTGTGGACGGGCAGGGACAGCCAGCACCACCTTTAAGAAGCTGAGGCATTTATAGGAACCAGGAAGACCCGTTCCTGCTTCTGGCACTGCCACAAACCGCCTTAGGCAGGGAGAACACAAGCCTGACTCTCTACTAGAAATGGGACAAAAGCGATACATTTATAGACAACAAAATAGGAATCAGTAGCTTAGTAAAAGCCTCTGCCCTGTAGGTACAGCACCCAGTTGTGGGCCCGTCGCAGCAGGAGCCCCAGAAGGGCCTGTTTTCACTCTGCTGTGGCTAGTCAACACTCCTGGCCACTGGTTTTCAAACTTCTGTTTGGCTTTGTTCAGTAGCACAGCCCCCCTCCGAAGGAGAGCTTACAGGGAAGTCTCTTTTGCTTCAAAGGAAAGAAAGAGCAAACGGATGGAGCTGCTGCCCTGGTGACTCACCTGTTCCCTTCCTCCCAGGCAAACTTAGAGCTCCTTGGGCGTGTTGGGAAAGCTGGTGCCCTGTTGGGTGCCCTTGGTCAGGGCAGCTGCATTTCTACAGCACCTATTAGAGAATACCCGGAAAACAAGGATCAATTAAAGGTTGCTATTACATGTCAATGGATTTAAGATGTATCAGTTATAACATATGCCATGATTTTGTACAGTCAAGTAAACTATGGCACGGCACTGATTATAAAAAAATGTTTGTAGTTCAGATATGTTCAAATGTGAAAAAAATGTGCTTTAAAATTGGTGAAATTGAGTAATGAGATGACTTTATAAGCAGTGAAGGAAAACAAACACTAAGGAAGCACAATACTTAAGGAATATTCTTTGGATTTCCCTGTTTTAATTGACAATAGGCTCCATGCTTCAAAACAAAACAACAACAAAAATGACACCTTTTAAAGTAACTAGTTATAAAGGGAGATAAAGAGAGAAATAAAAAGAGTATGTGAGACTGTAAAAAAAAGACTGAAACAGTAACTTGACATAGGCAGATGGATGGTCTATTCTAAAATGCTAACTCCAAAAATGAACAAGCACAGTGGAATAACTTTACTATTTTCCTCATAATTTATCCAATAATATCCAATAACTAGAGAACTTTTCAAATGTAACTAGAAAATTAACAATACATTGTTCATTTAATACCTTATAGAACGTATGTACATTTGAAGAGCAAAATAATAGAAATTATTTTGAGACTACATATTATAAAGGCTTACTTTTTATGAATTAATTTTGAAAACAGAAGTACTGCTGCATGGAATACAAAGCTCCACTAAACACAGCCTTAAAATAATGGAACTAGCTGTGATTCTGTCTTTATACTATGCTGCCTTACATGATGTTTAATCTCTATGACCTAAAACATAGTCAGTTTTCTTTTTAGAATCATATTTAGGAGCTGTGGAAACAGCGTGAGGATAACAAACATTAAGGTGAACTACTTCTCCCTGAGCGCCCACCACATCCATCGCCTCTCCACTGAATGGCTTGGGGCAGAGGGTACCCTCTAAAGGGATGGGGCTCAGTCCCCCCTCAGGGAACGGTGGAGGGAGCGGACACGGGGGCAGTGAAGAATGCAGGCTGCTCACAGTTCTGGTCAATACACTGCCTACAGCAACATGCCCTGGTCAAAGGAAGGCCTTGCAATGGAGAAATAGGCAAAGACTGCTGAAATTTGAACAAACGGAGCCTGTTTATCCAGAACGGGCTACACTCGGGAGCCAGGCACCACCATCATTTGTATTTGGCAGAGACTCAAAGGCAGGTAGAGAGGTAGGAAAGCTTTACAATGGAAGAAGAGGAAGCCCTGGTTGGGTGGCTCAGTTAGTTGGAGCATCATCCCATACACAAAAAGGCTGTGGTTCAATTCCTGGCCAGGGCATGTGCTGGAGAATCAATGTTTCTTTCTCATATTGAAGTTCTCTCTCTTCTTCCTCCCTCTCTGAAATCAACAAACATATCTTTGGCTGAGGAAGGAAGGAAGGAAAGAAGGGAGGGACGGAGGGAGGGGGAGAGAGAGAGAGGGAGGGGGGAGAGAGAGAGAGAGAGAGAAAGAAAGGAAGGCAGGAAGGCAGGAAGGAAGGCAGGAAGGAAGGAAAAGAAAAAGAGGAAGCTTAACGAGAGGCTACTGGCACAGGGAAGCTGAAGAAGTAGGACATCCTCTGTGTGATACTGTAATTTATAAGAAATATATATATATATGGTGGTCTTCATCACCATTTCTGGCATACAGCTCCTAAAACCCTTGGAATTTATCTTGTTATATTGATGAGGTTGGCTTTTAGAAAGCACCTAAGGATGGGGGTTAGTAGCCGGGGAAACCAACAGTGTGACTGGAAGGGAAGAACTTTCAGTTCCAGAGGGAGGGTAGAGATTTAGTTCAACTACCAATGGCCAGTGATTAAATCAACCATGCCTACAATGCTGCCTCCATCAGAACCCAAAAGGATAGAGCTTGGAAAGCCTATAGGTTGATGAGTACTTGTTGATTCAGGGGGTGTGGCTCACAGAGAACACAGAAGCTCCCCACCCTTTCCCCACACCTTGTCCTATTCACCGCTTCCACCTGGCTGTTTCTAAGTTATACCCATTTATAATAAACCAATGATCTAGTAAGTGAAATATTTCTGTGAGTTCCTTGGACCCTCAAGCAAATTCATCAAACCCAAGGAGGGGTCCTAGGAACCTACAGTTCTTCAGAACCTTTGGTATCTGAAGAGGGTGGAGTCTTGAAAGACTGAACTCTTAACTGTGGGGTCTAAATGGTATCTCCAGGTTAATTATGTCAGAATTTAGTTGAATTGTAAGACATTCAGCTGGTGCCAGAGAATTACTTGATGGTTTGGGGGAAAAATACACACTGGCACTGGGAGCAGAATTATACAATGTAATTAGGAGAGTCTATCTGACTTTCAAAAATTAGGAAAACTGTCAGTTATTGACCAAATCCAGGTTATTTTGAGCTGATAGGTACGTGGGTTTTTGCTTGGTTTCCTGGCAGTTTGTTGCAGATTGTGGGTCAGAATTCTATTTTTATATATGGTGTGACCATCGTCCATTTGTATATTCAGTCTCATAGCAGCTAGCCTGATGACCCAACAGATAAAATCATCCTGGCCACAACTTCAATTTTTAACATTTTAAGCTTTTTAAAATTAATAAAGCAATTCATTTTCCTTAAAACAAATTCAAATTATACATAGGTAAAAAACAATACAGAAAAAAACAAATAAAAAAACTTTTCCATAACTGTATTCCCTAGAAATCATGTCAGCTAACAAAGCCAGTGAACCAAACTAATACTTATATAAACAAAACATTCGCTTGTATGAACATGGCATGAAGCAAGTGGAGAAAAATGTCTGAGTATCAGCCAATGTTCTTGGCTTCGAGTAAAAGAAGCTGACACTGGCAGAAAGGGTGTTTATTAAAACAGCTTTTATTGGGTAGCTCATAGAATTGTTGAAAGAGCTGGAGTGCTGGACTTGAGACAAGTTTCCAGAAATGACTCCCTAAACCATGTAGCAGAGCTGGTCTGACAAGAAAACCACTACCACAGCTCTTGAGCCCTAGATGCTGGAGTCTCCATCACTTTCACCTCCGTGTCTGGCACTGATTTAGTGCACCTGCTTCTCTCCAGTGCTACCTCTGGGCCAGGTCCTGGACTTTGCAGCCTCTGCTGCCTCCCCTGCTGGATTCTGTAGGACATCTGCCTCCTCACCATTCCTGCTTCTGCTTCAAAGCCTCAGATGAGTCTATCTGGCTGGGGCAGCCTGTGTCAGATGAGCCACGAGCAAGGCAGGAAAGGCTAGTTTTCCACTGGGAGAGGGGATTCATAAGGCAGGAATTTCCACAAATAAAGGATGGGTGTTGAAAGGACACTGAGGAGTCACCAAAACATAATAAATGCCCACTACTGAGTAGAACCCAACACTCTGACCCTCTCGCTATGCTGTGAGCAGCTACTGCCTGAGGAAAGAATTGTGCAGGTCCTTTTGAAGCCCTGAGATGCTTTAAGGTGTCTTCTAGCTATCATTTAAAGAAGCATGCAATTATTCCTCCTTAGAAGGCTCTGTCTTAAGCCATGGATAATCTTATGAGTCACGGAATAGACTCAAAAGCTTTGATGCCTTCTCTCTCTGTTCCAGATTAGTTTATTTGGGTTCGAGTACACCCAAAATGCATCAGATATTAGATGTTTAAGATGCCATTACAAATTTTTCTCTGTGTCATATACTGTATATTTTGATTTTCATACCTTTATTTTCCTCTTGAAATTTATTTTCCACATCTAATTTTATATTTTGCTGCACTGTCTGTATTTCTCTTCTGGTTATTTCAAATCCTTTTTGGAATAAGGAGTTTCTACAGAATAAACAAATAAATATGTCATTTGATTCAACTCAAAACTCCCCTTCTCAAACATGGCTTGAAAACTGGGCATAGTAACAATGTGAAGAAGTTTCTAGATCTCTCAGATATCTTAGTTGTATCTGCACCCTTATGGGTCATTCTCATCACACCTAAGGGGCGATATATTTATCAGGCTCTTAATTTTATCTTTCCCAGGTGGGAAAGTAATGACACTAACTGCCAATTATAGGGCATAAAACATGCCCGGTGCTGTGGTAAGTCCCTTATGGAGACTACCTTTTTGACCTTTACAGCAACCCTAGGAGGTACTACTGGGTTATCCCTACTTTACTGATGAGACTGCCAAAACTTAGAGAGATGAAGTAATTTGCCCATAGTGGCAGAGACATTAAGGGGCAGAACGGTGCTTAACCAATTTCAGTAGCTGACAGCCACAAAAGAGCCACCATGGAATGGTCAATGTGAGGAGGAGGCGGAGGAAAAGAATTCAGAGACTGCGGCCTTTCCACACTCCTGAGAAACTCTCCCCAGCTGCATGGGAGCTCTGCACAGGGCTGCTGAGACAGTTGGTTCTGTGCGGGTCTGCTGGTTGCTCTACATGGTGGTAACACCACTTTAACAGTAAAGGGACATGCTTTGAGGCTTCAAACGGAATTTGAGAAGAAATCTGTACCCTCATCCAGAAGACAACAGGACTAATGCTGTCCCAGACGTGAGTAGGATGACCATGCACCACGCGTGTGCCCATGTAGATGGGGAGCATGGAAACTACGAAGGCTGGGGCAGCTCCTCTGTGCCGTCTTCCCGACAACTTAAACCTCGGCATCTCATGTGGCTATCTATTTGAAGTAATTCTTTTCTGCTCCACACTGTTTAGCACTTTAGGTGTCTGAACTGTGGAAATTAAAAGGACCTCAAGGACCATCAAGCTCATGCTCTTCATTTTTTAAATTTACTTAAACATTATTTTTACTGAACTCAATACTCCACTTTCAGCTATGACACTGTAGCTTCTATTTCATGCCTGTCTTCCTCCCTCCCTCCCTCCCTCCCGTCCGTCCTTCCTTCCTTCCTTCCTTCCTTCCTTCCTTCCTTCCTTCCTTCTTTCCTTCCATGTGTACTTTTGTGAGTTTAGGTTCCTTAGAATTTTATGTGTGGCATTTTTTTGAGACCAAGGTTGGAGATGAGTTTCTCCGCTTGCTTCTTTCAGACACCTGCATATTCTTCCTACCTAGCACCACTTTGTAAACAAACTTCTTGGCTTGAGGTTCGGGGGGGGGGGGGGCGGAGAAATACAATGATACTGTGAATTCCAGCACAAAATTTATATGAGGTCAAAGTTAATATTATGAGTCCTCAAGAGAGACTATTAACCACTCCCTTCTCCCAACTCAAAGCCAAGGCTATCTTGGTTTATGGGGTTTTACTTTTCTAGTTCATCCACCAGGGTTAACACTTGTGAGGAGTCTCTATTTGATGAGAGTGGTTGTCCACTTTGTGCTAGCTCTCGGCTTCTGCCCCCTGTGTAAAGCCAACTGAAACTGAAGGTCTGGGCACTAGAGAGCAAGAGGCAGCTTTAGTAGGTATCTTTACCATCAGCTCGGTTACTTGTTTGGAATTGGGCTTTTCATTTTGGTTTTTCCTCACTTTCTAGTAAGCCAGATATGCATTTTAAAATGGTTTTTTATTTCATTCAATATTTTCATAATTTGCACCTGGAGGGCTTTCTTCTTCTTTTTCTTTTTTAGGAAATCTAGTCTGCTATAACAGAAGGAGCATTAATATCACCAGGCTATGTTTTAAAATACATATATATTTTATTACTTCCATTGAAAAGATAGCTTGCGAAACAAAGCCCAAAGTTAGTAAAAGAAACAAAATAATGAACATTAGAACACAAAATAAATGAAATAGAGACTAAAAAGTCAATAAAAAGATCAATGAAACTGAGCTGGTTCTTTGAAAAGATAAACAAAATTGACAAACCTTTAGCTAGACTCACCAATATAAAAAGTATAAAAGAGAGAGGTCTCAAATAAACAAAGCCAGAAACTAAAGAGGAGATGCTACAACTGATAATAAAGAAATACAAAGGATCATAATACTACAATTACATGTCACCAAACTGGGCAACCTAGAAGAAAGGGATAAATTTCTAGAAACATACGATCTTCCAACCCTGAATCAGGAAGTAGAAAATCTGACTATACTGACTACTGGTAAAGAGATTCAATCAGTAATCAAAAACATCCCAACAAAAAAGTGCAGGTCCAGTTGGCTACACTGTTGAATTCTACTGAACATTCAAAGATTTAATACCTAGCCTTCTCAAAGTCTTCCAAGAAGTTGAAGAGGATGGAATGCCTCCAAACTTATTTTACAAGGCCAGCATTACCCCAATACCAGAACTAGACAAGAATATTGCAAAAAAGAAAATTATAGGCCAATATCCTTGATGAAAATCATATAAACATTCTCCACAAAATATTAGCAAACTGAATTCAACAATACATTTAAAAAAATCATACACCATGATAAAGTGAGATGTATTGCAAGGATGCAAAGATGGTTCAACATCCACAAATCAACATGATATATCGTATAAACAAAATGAAGGGTAAAGTTCATATGATCATCTCAATAGATAAAGAAAAAACATATGACAAAATTACAAAAATGTGAATCAAACCCCAATGAGATATCACCTCACGCCTGTTAGCATAGCAAATATCAAAAAGAAAGGAGATAACAAACATTTAAAAGATGTGGACAAAAAGGAATCCTCACACACCGCTTGTGGGAATGCAAATCAGTGCGGCGACTACGGAAAACAGTATGAAGATTCCTTGAAAAATTAAGAATGGAGCTACCATATGACCCAGCTCTTCCACTTCTGGGTATTTATCCAAATAATACAAAAACACTAATTTGAAAAGATATCTTCACCCATATGTTCATAGTAGCATTATTTACAATAGCCAAGATACAGAAACAACCTAAGTGACCATCAACGAATGAATGGCTAAGAAAGTTGTGACACACACACGCACATGTACATGCACATACACAATAAATATCACATAAGTTTTCTTATCTGTGGAATGTTAAAAAATAAAAACAAAGGAACAAACAAAACAAACTCATAGATGCAGAGAACAGATTGATGGTTACCAGAGGGGTGGAGGGTGGGGACAGTTAATGACTGAATGGGGGGCGGTGGTGAGGTGTACGGTGATGAATGTTTAAACTAGACGCCTGGTGGTGATCCCTTTGTAGTGTATACAGATGTCAAATTATAATATTGTACCCTTGAAACTTGTTATATATCAATTTTACCTCAATTTAAAAAAAGATACTTTCTTATACTCATACATCCCAGGAGGGGGATAACATGGGGGACCTGACAAAAGAAACATCTAAACCTGTAAGAATTTTTATGAGTTTATTTGAGCCAAACTGATGACAATTGCCGGAAAGCAAAATTGCAACCTATCAAGAAAATGCTTCAGAAAATGGGAGTTTTACTGTTTATTTTATACATCACAAACAAAGGGGGAGACTTAAAGAGGTTAGATGAAATTCACTGATGATAGATTAGGGAGATAGTAGAAAGCAAAGCTGGGAAATCTATGGGGTTGGATAAAAAATAAAATGAATAGACACATACTTTTCAAAAAGTTGTTTACTTACTGGTTTTAGAGAGAGAGAGGAAAGGGAGGGAGAAACATTGAGTTGTTGCCTCACTTATTATTTGTATTCTTTGGTTGATTCTTGCATGTGCCCTGTCCAGGGATAGAACCCACAGCCTTGGTGTGTCAGAACAATGCCTCAGCTAACTGAGCCACCCGGTCAGGGCAACACATACCTCTTCTGCATAGGTAGGTATAGGATAGTTAACAGTTAACAATTAACATGATAACAATAACAGTGAGGGACTTTGTGGTCTCTAGCTCTGAGGGGAGAAAAGGACCTTACCCTGACATGCCAGAGATATGTTATCTTCGATGCAAAAAGACAATAGACAGGCTCAGTTAAGGTAAAGACTGACTTCTGTCAAGAAAGATACTGGCCACCCGCCATAACTTGCTTTTAGCCAGCAAGTTTCGATGTCACACCATCCTACGTGGTTATGTGAGGTCTCTGAGTTTGTAAGACCTGCCATGCAGGCCTCCCCTGAGCTTGTCATGTTTAGTATGTGGCCCCTTTTTCATCCGCAGGGGAAAGCGCCAGGCAAAGGGAGAGGGGAATACAGTGGGAAGAGCCTTTACTTCTGTTTCTTTACGGAGAAACTGGCAAGACAGAGTAAGCAGTTTAGGATAGGCTAGTCTGAGTAATTCAGCAGGTTCTAGAGCACTGGGGGTGTTTCTAGTGGCCTGGTATCCAGTCCTGGGATGATTTAGGCCAGGGAATAGTGGCCTGGAGTGTAAAAGCTCAATGAAGTTGGTGGTTGTGGATATGGGTTTTGGATTGGTTAGTTTGCATATGAAAGGTGCATTCACAGAGAAGTTATTGGCTACTTTTAGGAATTTGCTAGCCCTGGGAGAGGCAGTCCCACCGGAGATAAGAAGGCTGTAAGATGTCAATGCAAGAAAAACCATCCAAAACACACAGCACAGAGACATGACAAATAAGGCTAATACAAATGCACCAGTACATAGTATAGTTGTCAATGTATTTTTGAAACAACAGTTATCTATGTTCATTTCCATTTTACCTTCTGGATAGAAAATTACACAAGAACAAGACATAGATATCATAAGGGGCAGAAACTGACATTCATCTATGGTCAATTCAAGTTATCAAACACTATTTGAGTATAGGTTCTACATCCATTGAAATCATGAGCCATTCATACAGGGACAGGAAAACATTTATGAATCAAATTCACTACATACTTTAAAATATCTTAGTTAATGGCTTTCTTATATGTAATTTTTTCCATGAATCTCTCCTGTCCTCTCTCACCAGTCTTCAAAGGCTCTTAAATTTAAAGGAAATTAAATTACAATTAAAGTGTCTAATAATATATGGTCTTTGTTGGGAATATTTTTGCAGGTACAGGTGATTATAAATTTTAAAGGACTTGTGTAGAGGGACAAAGTAACTTCCTCCGTGGTCTTCTATTTCAACCAAATGACAAATGCTTTCGATTATGAAGCTGAGTAAGTTACCTAATATATTCCAGTCACATGTCATATTTCTCTTCAATTGCATCTCTCCAGCAAAGTTTTAGTAAAGTTTCTGGGAAGGCATGTTCCTTGTCATGTCTAGATTGGATCCATGCTAAGGATAAAAGCAGTCTCCTGCAGTTCCATCGGTTTTGCAAGGCACTGTGCCAAGTTCTCTGTCAACACTCAAGCAATCATTATCCAAATTTACATGTGGTCTAAGTGTGAGTCCTATTTGAGGAAGGCATCCACAGAAAAGATGGAGACAATGTTTGTGAATCAACAATATAAAGGCATACAGTTAGAACTGACAATCAAGACTACCATTCCTATGTTTGCCCAACAGCTCAAGCCCAGTGGGATGGGATTTTGCACAAAATCCAGGGCTGCCAGTGTAACTGTGCTACTCTCTTCCCTGCAATGACCCAATGTCTCTCTGAAGTGACAAATTTAATGCCAGACTTCATGTATGTGATAAATTCTTGGCCCTTGAGGCTCAACTCATTTGTACCTGAGGCCAGCAATCAGCCCTTTTCTACCTACAAATGGACACTCCCCAAAACATAATAATACTTTATTCTTTAGAAATACAGGCTCTCCCTGTTTTCTTTGTTTAAGGTAACACAGAGCAATGAGTGTTTGGACTGGTTCTATCTTTTTTCTGATAGTTTTATTCCCTGCACCCTGTGACAGAGGAGAGCCTTCAGCCAAATGACCTCATAGAGCAGATATGCAGGGAAGACTATTCAGACACATACAATTGAAACATCTTCTGAACAAAAGCCAATGAATATTTTCTTATTTTTCCTTCCCAGTAATGACCTGCGTGAATACGCTACAAGATGCTATGAAAAATGGAAGCAGCTATATGCCTCCCCTTGGGTCTAGCTAGTATTATGGAGAGAAGGAAGCTGGGGTCGACTTTAAGCAGGAAAATGTGTGGAGATAAGTTTAAGAATTCCACAAGTCTTCCAAAAATAATTTTTAGATCTTCAGATAGTTTTGGTTATGTTTATTTGCTGAATGCTAGCTTTTCTTAAAAAAATTAAAAAAAAACCCAACAACATAAATGTTAGTTTTTTACAGTACAGTAAGTCAAATATTTAGACTTAGGTGTCTAAGTTTTTTTTAATTATTGTACTCTCAAAAACTTATTGAACACCCACCTTCAATATATCAGTATATGCATCTATTTATACATGTTCTGAATGAACTAATATTAATATGCTGCTTCCATTATAAAACATTAAAAACTTGAAATATTCAAAGGATGCAGTAAAGCTAAAATACCAAGTGTTTTAAAATCTTCCTAATTGTGATGGGTTCAAACTTTATTAATCAATGACTCCAAGTATAAAAAAATTCAAAATGAAAGTAAAGCACTTTGGTATTCATTTTATGTATTATAAAAATATGGATATTCACAGAGGTATTTTCTTAATTCATATGTTCAAAATTCATAATATAAAAAGCTGGTAAAGCTAAATATTCACCATCTTGCAAACATACAAAAATATAAATGTGTTTAAAAGTAACAAGTTAAAGCAAATTCATAAAAATTTAAATAAAAACAAACATGATTTAAACATAAATTTACAGATAAAGTATTATTCAAAAATAACCCAAATATTAAATAAAACTAACATAACTAATGAACACTGAAAATGAAATATATTTGATTTTTAAGAACAAAATACTAAAGTTTTACAACTGTTAAATTATTATAATAATTATATATAATAATAAAGCATGTTAAATTGTTTTAATTATTAGCACAAATTTATGTAGCTTCTGGAAAAGTTTCATGACTCTAGTTGAAAAGTGGTGAGGAGAAATATATAAGCTAACTCCAAATATTTTCCTTTGATTCCTTCCTCTTCAAATACTCCCTCTGTTGTGTTATTATTTTGAGGACATACTAAATTACTTTTTTAAGAATGGCAACTTTTAAATGACGGTAAACTGTACTTGTTTTAAAGAAAGCATTCCTGATTCACCTTGGTCTAGGTTCATTACATACAGACCGAGATTCCAATGCAGATGAAGTTGGCCGTATCAGTTTTAGTACTCTTGATTCGTTTCATATGTAACTGGTTAGAGTGATGTGCCAACAAATATGAAACACTAGTCAAGCTTCACTTCCCTTTTGTTTTAGGTTGAAAGTAAATGTAAACTAAATTTCTAATATTTCCTTCCCTTCTCCTAATAAATTATTTTGTACATCTCATGGAGTGTCAGTTCTCAACCTCCATAGAAGAGACAGAATGAATGCACTCAAAAGGACAGGCAGTAAAGGCACAGGGACCTCGCTCTGGAGTGGGGTTGGGACTCCTGTGAATGGGGGCGGGATGGGATAGAAGCTGGGAGCACCAGGGTGGACTAAATGAGGTGGGTGGGTCCATACTTCAGTTTATTTCAGGCCCTCCTGCTAAGGCCATTAACTACGTCTTTGTATATACAAACGGTCACAGCCCAGCATAGTGCTTGGATGTTCAATCAAAAGTTATTAAATTTAATTGAATTAAAAGAGTTGAAATCATTATGTGACTAATTTAAGGCCCCAGGCTGCGTACCTTGAACAGACAAGCAGCATTTGGCGAAGGCTAAATCGGTGCCTGCCGAGGTGGTGGCACTGCCCCAGCTCAGGCGATGAAGCGCCCCTCATTGTCTGAGGCGAGGCGTAGGCGGAGGAAAAGCTAGGAGAGCTCCGCCGAGGAGCCACATTCTAAAACGGAGCTTACGAATGGATAGAGAAGTTTTTGTTTCTTTATCCTTTAATCAATGGATTTATTAATAAAAAGGCAAAACAAATTAATTACAGCAACTTTAGAAAATGCAGGGAAGCCTTCCCAGAAAGAAAAGGAAAGAGACAAAGAGGAGTAAAAAGGAAAAAAAAATTACTTATAATCTCACCAACCACAGACAATTACAGACCAGAGTTAACCTTTTGGTGTATATCCATTCCTGTGTATGCATGCGAAGAAAACAATTACACATGAACACTCTCAAAATTCACACTCTTCACTACCTCTACCCTAGGATTGAGGGTAAATCCTTCTAACTTCAGAGTCTTTCAATTGACAACATCAGTATATTCAGTGTAATGGTCAAATAATTGAAGATAACCTTAAGAGGTGGAGGAGGGGAGTTTAGGTTGAAAGAGTTGGGACAGAGCTAAATTGCTCTGCACAAGGCAGCTAACAGGGCTAGGGGATGGTCCCCCACCATCGCGCCTCCTCCGCAGCTCTCCCAGGGCTCTGCGGCTGCTGCAGTGCCCTGCCCTGCCCTGCCCTGCCCTGTCTGGGAGCACTGCTACTCCTCTGGGTACCACAGGGCCTCCCTCTGACTACCTCTGCTCCATGGGGCTCCGCAACAAATGCTCTGGAATGCACTGCACAGTGTCTCTTGGAGACAGAATGGTTTTCTCTGCTTTGATTTACTCTCTGCGGAATAGGTGGGCGCGATGTCATGGGAGCAGCGGTTGTTTGAAACATTTTACTTTATAACTGCTCTGCTCTTTAAAAGATTCATGTTTCGCCCAGAGAAGGCAGAGCAGGAGGATAAATCTGGGGGACGACACCTCCCCACCTGGAGAAGTGGGGCTGGCTCCAGCAGCTGGTGCCGAGGCCCTGTTCCTGACAGTGGGGGTCTTTCCCTGAGGAGGTGCTCAGTCCTACACAGACGTCTCCCAAATATACCTAGATACGAATTTACTCAGCAGAACATGCAATTTTTGTTTTTGTTCTTTTCCTTCCCCAGGAAGGATGTTTGCTCCTGTGCAAATAGGCTTCTACTAGTCCCTTTGAACCCAAACTATATAGGGTCATATTTTATAACATCTTTGGAAGAGCCATGAATGCCACCTTAACGTAGTTGGACATAATGACGTACACAGTGAAAGCCTTAGGTAATTGGTGGGAAAGTCTACTCCTTTACTTCATACCCACTTCACAGATGAGGCTCAGAGAGGTCAAGTAAACATGCCCAAGGGTAAACAGCCAGTTTCGAAAACAAAGCTTGTTTCCCATTTCCTTGCAGGTTCTTTATGAATAAACTCCCAGCAGTAGGTCACAAGTGTGTGCTGTGTGTGGTGTGTGTACATGCATGCACCATTTGTTTTAAGCAAAACATAGTACTCACTTTTGGAGCTTGTAATTTTTTTTCAGTCTGCTATGTATGATCAGCTAAAATATCAATGTTCATGATCAGATTTATTTGTAAGGCGGAAATAACCGCTGGTTGAAAAATTAAAAGATTTAATAAATAACTTGAATCAAGCCAGAGACCTCTGTCCGCCACAGTGGCTGTATTCTCATCTGCCTCCCTTTCTTTGAGGGAACCTTTCCTTAGCCACCCTACCTATGTAGAAGTCAAAAGCTAGCCACTTACTCCTGTCCCTGGCTTGCATCTCGGGCTTAACCAGTCGGGACACTGCCACCTCTGGGACACAGTGATGAGTTCAGGAACGGGTATGCGATTCAAGCTCCATCAATCAAAGTCTTCTGGACTTTTTTTTTAATTCTTTAGCCATAAAGGTGGATTTTTATCTCTTGTTCAGGATTCAAAGCTGTAAGACTATTGTGAGCATGGAGCTATTTATTGATAATCCTTTTCCCACTACAGAAAAGTGTCTTCTGAGAATAAAACCAAATAGAGTTTGAACTGAAAGATGGAAAAAGGAAGACAGAACTGATGATATTATCTGAGCTCCTGGGAACAACCATGCTTGGCTTCCCAGTTGCATCAGGAAATAAAATGTTTTGTTCTTCTTCTGTACTTAAGCCAGCATAGGTTGGTAGCTGAACATACTTCATAATACAAAATAAAACTCGGGGAAAAAAAATCAATAAACTGATTGAAAAAGTGCTAAAGGAATATTTATCTAAACAGGAAAGAAGCACTGTCATTCTACCCTGTGACAGGGACCAGACAGGGACCAGAACCCAGATAAAGGGATCCTACTTTTTGCACAGCTTATCCTTTACAAATGAGAACTTTGAGACTCAGAGACGCT
Source organism: Mormoops blainvillei (assembly GCA_004026545.1). Taxonomy (NCBI): domain Eukaryota; kingdom Metazoa; phylum Chordata; class Mammalia; order Chiroptera; family Mormoopidae; genus Mormoops; species Mormoops blainvillei. The sequence goes on from PVJD01001221.1 coordinate 194,998, forward strand.
TGCTATCTTGGCCAAGGGCACACAGCAAATAAGGAGAGAGGGCAGATGGGCACAGCTTTGTCTCCAAAGTCCATGTGTTCTTTATCAGAGAAGGAGAAATGACTTACTCTGCCAACATTTCAATGAGCAAACACTGGGAGACAAAAAGAGAATGAAATGAGCATGCAGGTTTATAGCACTAATAATTCACTGTGAATTATTTGATTCACTCTTTCGTTCAATGTAGATAAAGTAGGACTTTCAACCTCCTTAGCCTCAAATTCCACCTATGGTGGAACATGTTATATTCTGTTAGAATCTATTACATTTTTTGCTCTAAGCCAGGAAAACACCTGATCCACAGCAGGTATGCTGAATGTTCACTGGAAACTGGCTGGGCTCCTGTCCTATGATAAAGAATGGACTTGCTTCAGCTCTTGCCAGGAGCACCTTTAAATACCTCTTTTCACCTCTGCATGCCCTCCTCTCCTTTTTTTCTCTGCCCAGTTCTGATCAACTTCAACTCATCCTAATTCAACAAATATTTATTGAGAATCTGTTATGTGCTAGGTGCCATGCTAAGTAGATAATATGAATGAGAAATGGATTGTGGCTTCTTGTCTTAAAAGAATGAATGATGTTTGTCTTCTTCTTGATCCATTCTCCACTCTGCCTCCCCACCATTAATGAATGCTCTGTGGACTGAAGATCGAGTCTTCAGTTGATAAAGAGAAGTAACTCGTTTTCTAAAAGTCTGGGTTGAGACCACTGTTACAGGCTCAGTTCTATTCCTCTGTAAGGCATGTGTTGTACTCCTAACCCCCCAATTCCTCAGCAAGTAACCTTATTTGGAATTTACAACTGTAATTCGTGAAGCTAAGATGAGGTCATTAGGGCAGGCTCTAACCCAGGATGACTCGTGTCCTTCTAAAACGGGGACATTTGGACACAGACCTACAGAGAGGGTAGATGACGGAAAGATACAGGGAATATGAAGACTACCACCTATAAGGCAAAGAGAGAGGCCTGGAACAGACCCTTCCCTCACAGCCCTCAAAAACATCAACCCTACCAACAACAACAGTGAGACAAGAAATTCCCGCTGTTTAAGCCCTCTGATTTGTGGACGATGTTATGGTAGCCCTAGCAAACTAATACTGTCATAAACCAGCTATCTTCTGATGTGGTCTGTTTGGACTTTTTATTTTTTAATTGCACCAACATTTTAAAGTTGAAATTTGACCCCCCCAAAAATCTAGATTTCTGCTTTTCTGAAACATTGGAAAATCTACAGTTGTTTTTTTTTCTGCACGTGACATAAATCACCTGAAACTGAGTAGCAACTTTCTCCTTTAGAGGGGCATGTGCTCACTACTTCATTCAGCACAGTCCTTCCCAGTTCATCTTGCATTCCCCAAGGCTGTATGGGGGCTGCACTTGTCATGATGCTCGGGTCCACTGTGGTCCCTAACCTAGGCTTACTGAAACCCGGAGCTGCTTAACCCAAGGTGGGAAGTCTGTGAGGCTTGGGGAGGAGAAAGTAGTATGACCAGAGGGGAGAGGCAGATTCTCAGAGATCTGAAGTGGCTGGGGATGCAGAGTGAGAGAAATCACAAGCACACAGGAGAAGAGGCAGGGCGGGGCCAGGACAAGGCTGCCCGGGTCCTGAGCCCTGTTCTGTGATGTGGGGAGCCAAGTTGTAAGTTCTGGGAGCCAGGCTGGGCCAAGAGCGTGGATGCCCTGAGTAGAGGAGCGGCTCGCTTTGGAATAGTCAGTGAGGACAATGACAGCTCAGTGGCACCATAATGGACTGAACATCAGAGGTCCTTCTCCAAATTTCCCAGACACCATTAACCCAGTAGGACGGCTGAATGCTGGGCACGCCACACTGCACCCCAGTATTGGCTGATATGAGTTGTCAACCATGACCAATGAGACCCGCGTACATTTAGAAAAACAGTATAGGTGAATCTTCTTACACTCTAACAATGTGGAGGAAATACTGAAAAGGGATAATTAGTGAGAAAGTCTATTCTTTTACTTCATACCCACTGGAGGCCTAGAGAGGTCAAATAACTTGCCCAAGGGTACCCAGCCAGTAGCAGTTTTGAAAACAAAGCTGTTTCCCATCCCTTCTGTGGGTTCTTTACGAATAAACTCCCATGGTAGGTCACATGGGGCAGAAAGCTGAGGTCACTTATGACCTCTTCTTTGCCCCTCTTTTTGTTCCAGAGAAGAGAGCAAGCAGAGTGGTTTCTCCTCCCTATTCAGGGAGCATGTGCCCTTTCAAACGGGTCTCTGAAGAGCACTGCTGAATCAACGTAAGCACCAGCAATCATTCAGAATCGGGAAGCAGGATAAATGCTCCCAAACGCCAGTGTGTTCATCCACAAAACTTCTCCCCAGTGCTAGAGTTGGCATTTTTCATCACAGAGCTTTAGCTGAAATAATACCCGGTAAGGCTTACTGAGGACTGATAATTGCAAAGATGGATTTCATAATGTATGAAGGAGAATACCAAGTAATAAAATGCAGATATTAATAATAATCTTGCCTTAATTCTCTTCTAATTCTGGAAGTAATTTTTATGGTGTACAAGTTAATGAGAAGCTAACTTAATGAATGTTTGGCAAATTCTAGCATTCTTTTTGAAACATGGATTACTCTGCCATTCACTACGGCTCTCTTCAGCTCTCAAAACCCTAGAGAAGTATGAGTAAAGGAGAAGCTAATGACCACCAGTGAAAACAGAGACTTGGGTCCTCATCTCTGTGCCCCTGACAAGCTTTCAAAGACACAGGCAGCAGTTTTCTTTCATTTATAACTTTTCAAGAGAGGAGAGTAAGGAGGCTCCTGGGGACCTTAGCAAGCCTGCATTCATTGTACAGATGAGAACAATGAAGCCCAGAAAAATGGAAGAATACTCCTAAGATCTCTCGACTATTTACAGGCCTGGGAACATAAATCCAAATTTTCTGCCTTTCTTCAAGTATGGATTTTCCATCCTGAAATAGGCTGGTGGTGCAGGATCTTAAGGTCTCTGTGGCAAAAAAAAAAAAAAAAAAAAAAAAAAAAAATGCACAGCACAATAGGCAAACAGTGACAGGTTTAATTGACAGGTTTGGTCTCTATGCCAACATGCAAACAATTTGGTATCTTCTCCATTTGGATGATTTGCCTTTTAAGAACTTTTTTTAAATTCTACTTTAACTGAAGATACCTAGAAAATTGAAATGTTTATTGGGAGCTAATATATATTGAGCACTTATATGTGCCAGGCTAATTGTTCCATGATGTGTAACCTCAGTTAATACAACGTTATGGGGTGAGTGTATTCATATCTGCATCTTACTGATGAGGAAGAAGCTTAAGGAACTTTCCCTAGGATATCCAGATAGTGAGTGGCAGATCCTGGATGCAAACCCATGTCTATCCGATTCCAAAGTGCACACATTCATTTTATATTGCTGCATAACCAATAATCACACCAATCACCAATATGTAGTGATGTAAACAAAATCCACTTCTCCTACAGCTCTTACAGTTCTGCTGGCCAAGAATCTGGGTGGGTTTGGCTGGATTCTGCTCAAGGTTTCGATCCCAAGCTCCAAATCAAGGTGTAAGCTGGTTGGGCTCTTAGCTGAAGGTTCTGGGGAAGCACCTACTTCCAAGAGCATTCAGGTAGTTGGCAGAAACCAGTTTCTTACGACTACAGGACTGAGGTCCCTGTTTTCTTACTGGTTGTCAGTCAGAGTCTGATCTTTGCTCCTACAGACCACCTGCTTTCCCCCGACTCATCATTGCCCTCCGGTTTCATTGCAGCAAGGGCACATCGATTACCTCTCCGGCTCATGCAGGTAGATCAGGCCCAACTAGGTAACTTCTGTTTCTGAAAACTGAGGGGCATGGACCTTTCATTACACCTGCAAATCCCTCCACAGCAGTACCTAGATTAGCATTCTATTGAAACTAACCAGGGGACAGGAATCTCAAGGAGTAGAGGATGACACAGTTCAGAGTCAGACGATGAATAGCGTGAGACTCGGAAGTGAGGAGACTAGAGAGAACCAGCTCCTACGATGTTCCGGCCGTGGCAGCCACCACTGTCCAGCGCCTCCCTTCATCTTGAGTACCATACACGCAGGGGCTCATCACACTCCACAGGGCTTTCCATAGACAGATGATCTCAGAACTTAGCAAAGTCTTTCTTAGCACCTGGTGGAGGGCTTCTCCAGATTGCCCCAATCATGGGCGCTCTGTCCTCTCACAGCAAACCTGCACAGACCCCCCCAGGACGGCCCTTTCCAGGCTGCCGCTTGTCGGCCTGCCCCACTTGACGGCAGCCTCTGAGAGAACAGGAACCAACCAGGCCTTGTTTGAATTGTTAGCCCCTTATTTGAATTCATTGCCTAGATGTGCTTAGTCACTATTCCCTGAATGAGAAACAGGCATTCGGCCAAACTCAGCACTAAACATAAGCTCCTAAAAGTTCACTGGTCATCCCTGGGCCTACACGCGGAGGGTCGCTGAAACCCTGTTTACTGGAGAGTCTAAATACAGCAAGTAATCAAATGATGGAATTATTGTTTAAAGGATTTTGACTGGACATCCATTTTAAAAAGCCATTTTGGCTATAATAATTGAAAAAGAGTCTCCTCTGGGTAGGACACTGGTGAGCGGTGGCCTGCCGAACCACAAACGAGCAGCCAGCGTTTGCACACAGCCCTGTGCATGGTACGGCCAAGGTGGACACGGACAGGACTGTGAAAGGCAACTGCTGGTAACATGGGAACTCCAAGAGCCCCTGAGTACTTCATATTTCAACAGGTAAAACAAGTTTGAAGGCACTGATTTACAATTATGTGTATAGACATTCTATATCTTACTTCTTAATCCTTATATTAGAAGGAAATCCTGAGGGAATGTGTCTAGAACATAGTGAGGGCTAGACCATCTGTTTTTTATTACCTTGTGTCTTTGGAGTTAACTCTAGTAATACTGTTAATGCAAAACAGATCATACGCTGGGCATTCCAGGGAAATAAACACTACAGTTCCTTGTCTATATTTCTGGGATGTTATCTTGTGCCATGTGCATGAACTAGTCTCTCTGTGATCATTATCACTGCTATGGAAACTCTTCCTAGTATGACTAGGTGGCAGGGGACAACTGTCCTGGGTTTTGCCCACCAGATACCCGCCTTCACTTAACTCTAATTAAATACCTTTTCATGCTTCCATTTACCCCTAAGTGTAACTGATGTCTATACTTTCCTGTCTAAATAAACATTAGTGGAGCACCCTTATAGAAAGCCCACTGACCTAGAGTCAAAAGACCTCGTCCAGTCCCATCTGTCATTAGCAAATTGTCATCCTGAGAAAATTACCTAATCCCCCTGGACCTCAGTTCCTTCACCTGTAAGATAGAATTCCTTTCAACTATGTATGTGTCACCTACTTTTATACTAATGAGCAGTGGTCTTATATATCAGTGCCTCCTTTTTTAGATTGTTGGCATGACTCTTTCTATATGGAGCAATTTTCTTTGTAAAGAACCCAAACTGGTACACATAGAGTCCCTGCATTTCTGAAGACATCCCCCTCCAAAAAAAGAGTTGAAACAAAACTACATGGTTACATTAGCCATTATTTTATACCACAGAAGATAGTTTCTTTGGTTATATGGGATTCGTTTTCCATTCTTCTCCTGATTTAAGAAGAAGAGCTCATCATTGGTTGAAAGACACTTAGGCTGTTTTCACGTCTTGACTGTTGTGAATAATGCTGCAATAAATAGAGGGGTACATATGCCTTCACAAATAAGTGTTTTCAAAATTTTCAGGTAGATACCCAGAAGAGAGGTTGCTAGGTCATATGGTATAGGTCTATTCTTAGTTTTTTGAGGAAACTTTGTGCTGTTTTCTACAAAGGTTGCATCAATTTACATTCTCACCAGAGGCTGCAGCAGTTTAAAACTCGTGATTTGTTTCTTTCTGAAATTTTCCGTTTATTATATTCAGACCACCGTTGACTATGAGGAACTGAAACCACGGAAAGCAAAACTATGACCCAGGGGACTGCTGTATTTTCTCATTTACCTTAGTATTATACTATTTTTATTCTCATGATCAAATGAGGAGAGTAAGGGCTGCAGAGGTATCTAGGAAGTGGAAGATCCAGTATTTAAATTCTGAGATCCACTGTTACTGAGAGCGGGATTCTCAGTTACAGTGCTCTTCTCTCTTTTCTAAGTTTTGCTTTTCTTCTTGGCTGATAATTTGCATGAATCATGTCAACTTAAGGCCAGCTACATATCTTTCTCCCAGACTATTTCTACTTTCAACATGCCAACTTTTAAAAAATGTAAAGATGATTTTCATGCTCTCATCAACAGGCTTTCCATAAAAAAAGGAAAATTAAAATCCATTAAAAATCAATTTCTACTGTGAAGATTAAGAAACATTTGCTTCCAGGGTTCTGGGAATTACAAACAGGGGACAGAAGGTGAAAGGGGGCTCAGCTTGTGCTAATAAGACATCAGCAGTTTACTTACGTGGCTTTCAGTTTTATATCCCGCCCCAATTTAAAGCTCTACATTGTAATGTCATGAACTTCAACAAATAGCAGCAAGATAGGCTGATATTACCACCAAGGCACAAAATTCCAGGTATAAATGATGGTGATAACAATAAATTTAAAGCCTAAATGAAGTTTACAAGTACAGGTTTCTTAGGGATTAGTGGATATAGACAGTTTCATCACGAAAATACTTAGAAAGTGATGTATTTGTGACCTTAGGTCAAAAAAGATAACCAAGCTAGAGCAGTATCATTAATTTGTTTTTGAGACACAAAATTTCACCAGTAGAGAGACAAAGTTTATTTTATGTCATGTAAGGAACTGAAAAATTAAATCAATTATACGGCATGGAAATGAGAGTTTTTGTATTGAACAGCATGCAAACAAAAGAGTGATAAAAGTTTAAGTGAAAAGTAACTGTACAGATACGATGAAGAGTGAACAGCATTTGTTAAAAATGTGCCTTTGCTCACGTGCAGCTGGTAGGACAAATGATGTTCCTTAACTAGGTGCCACCCAACGAGCAGTGTAAGAAAATTACTTACACCTGGATGAGTTAACATTATTAAATCTGCATTTGTGACTGGTTATGTTTCCTATCTTTTGACCTTATAATATTAGTGCCCAAAATCAAAAGTACAACACTGTTCATATGAACAGAATTGAAGCAAAAAAAAAAAAAAATCATCATGGAGGTTATAATGATAAAACCTAATTTTACTGATTATTTATTGCAAAATTTTCTTGATTCTAGGCAATTTATTAACATCTTTCAGGGGAAAAAAATGTAAAAGAAAAAAAAAAGGAAATGCTGTTAGGTACAACAATTGTGAGACACATTCCAATTTCAAAATATGAAAATGTGTCTTAGAATCCAGGAACTTGATCTGGTACTATGCCAAATGATTTGCATAAAAGTAATTACAATGAATCCCTGCAATAATCCTATGAAGTAGGGATTATTTTTCCTATTTTATAATTATTATGAAAGGGTAACTGGCTTGCTCAAGATCACATAGTTTGTAAATGCAGGATCTAGATTAGAGTCCAAAGTCCCTGCATTACAGAAGCTGAGATCATTAACTATCTCGTCATTTCTGGTTTCTGAGCCATAAGAGGGAAAGATCTTATTTTGCTTGGTATCCTCTTTTCAATTAATATTTCTAAGTCTGCCTCATGGCTTAGCGCCAATCTTTCCAAATCTATCTGAGTTGGAACAAGATTAAAATAAAAGAAGGAAAATGCATGAGTACACACCAACAGACAGAAGACACTGGAAAGGCACGCAGACCCTTACAGCCTCCCAGGACGTAAATATTTTACGTCCTCCCAGGCCCACTTGAGCAGCACAGCGCCTCTCTGTGCTTGGCAGAAACCGCCACTGAATAGCAACACTCCCATTCACAGTTTAGTGTCACTTCATCCGAGGAGTAGCAGGGGCTTTAGTCCAAATTATTTTAGAAGCTTTAGACTTTCAAAAGTGCTTTAGGGATGACCTAGCCCCTCCTCATAAAGAAGAGTCCCAGTGAGAGATGACTCACCCAAGTTCACACAGAGAATCACTGGTAGATCTAACAGCACCATTCATATTTTCTAATCAGTAATCATAATCAGTTAGTTGCTGAGTAATTACTATGGGCCAAAGGGCCAGGCCGTGTGCTAACAGCTTCATATGCAGAATTTCACTTAATCTAATAACAACCCTGTGACATTGATCCCGTTGTTATCCCTGCTTTACAGAGGAGGGACCTTAAGAAGTTAATTACTGTACCCAACTCACTTGTCTACTAAGAAGCAGAGCAGCAAGATTCAAATCCAGATTTGTCTGTCTCCAGAGCACCCAGCCTTCTACTCTTCCAGTTCACAGCACGATTAATTGAATCAGCTCTGCTGGTTTCCCCTGTAAGGTACAAGTCCCCAAGACACAAAAGTACGTCGACCACACACAGGGATGGAGTACCCACCATTTACTGTGCAAATGCTGACAGCGACTATTGTTTCCATGCATTGACTGACTACATTTTCCGACAGAAAATAAACAAAAAAATTAAGATATTAATATCACTTAGCTAATGTGTCCTTTAAAAAAAAATGTTGGATAGCTACCTATCTATCATCCTTTTTCCCAATCTATCTTTTCAACAACAATAAAGTGGTTTTTCCTTTTACTAATAGCTAAGAGCAACCCCTCCCGGCCAGTGAGCACACCACCCTGGTATTTGTCCCTGCACTCTCCCTCCTCAGCTCTGTGGCAGTCATTTTCATTAGTTTGAGAAAAACCTATGTCCAGTTGATTGATTTAGGAAAATTAATTTCTCCATAGGAATATTCAGTAATTTTCATTGCTGGCCTAGAAGTTCTTACTGTCTAGAAATAGAGCTAGAATTTCCTTTCAACCCAGTATTTCTCTACATGATTTTGAAATCACATCATTTTCACCCTGAGACCTGCTCTAACACTTTCCTTTAGAGACGGTTGCTATGATGGAGCATCTGGATGAACTCCAAGGAAGGGTCTGGTATGTCACAGCCTAATGCAGGGGTCAGCAAACTGTGGCCCCGAGACCAAATCCTGCCTGCCACTTCTTGTTGTGAATAAAGTTTTACTGGAACATAACCACACCCATTTGTTTACATATTATCTATGGCTGAGCTGAGTGGTTTTTCACAGAGGCTGTATGCCCACAAAAATTAAAATACTTATTATCTGACCCTTTGTAGGCCCCTGGCCTAATGGTTCTGTAGTCAATTTAGGGATTTGACACTGAAGCGTGAGCAGAATGGATATCTTCTTTGCCGCCTCAAATATCCTCATTCAATATGAGCAAGTGCCGAGTGGCTAGTGTAGGTAAAGCCTGGCCTACTAGGGAAATAAAGAAGAGTAGGGTCTGCCCCCTGTCCTCAAGCTAATTCTTGACAGTGGACCCCTTTGCAAAGGGGTCAGGGGATTTCTAGGCCCCCTTACCCCCAATTATTTTCTCTGAGAAAAACATCTAGTTAGTCTTAGTAATTGTAATTAAGGGCATTTATATAGCATGAGTCAGCATTTGCAGAGAGCCTGCACATAATTTTATTGAATCCAAAATGGGAGGGAGGGATAAAGAGAGTCAAAAGCTGGAAATGAGCAAAAGCATCCCTAAGTATAAAATTAGGTAGAACAGCTATCCTACCGTGGACCAACAAGTAGATAAAGACACAGCATAAACAAGGTTCAGTCTCTAAAAACCATGGTTTGTGGCCATATGGTAATTCATACAAAAATTTCTTTACCCAGAAGTTAAATTTCTCAAATGTATGGCTCATTCATCTTCCCCATCTATCATTTGAAACTAAATCAAATATTCAGGTCTTAACATTTTGGGGATACCTCTGGTCTTAATTTATCATTTCTCTCTTTAAAAGGCCTTCGGGGAGAAGGTAACATTTAGGTGAATTATACACTTCGATCTTTCACAAAAAATGTAGTAGTACCCCACTGCCTTGGGTTTGAAGTAAAGATCGTTTCCTCTCCATACGTAAGCCTTTATGTCCTGCTCATTAACATTTTAGATTACGTAATGGTCTCATATTTAGAACAATTTACAATGAGAGCACCATCAAAAATTAATGGTGCTATCACATACAACTAGAGGAAGAAAATCTCTATCAAAAGGTGTTTAAAAATATAACCCTAACTATTAAGGGGAACGTACTTCAGTCTTTAAGATGCACAGCATGTTACAGATAAATGGAGATGATTTATTGTGACTATTTCCCAGTCTGGCCACATTCTCATGTTACTATGACTAATTCTGGTAAGAGAGGATGACTCTGACATTTAAAAGTGTGACTTGATTTTTAACATCCGAAAAGGAATAATGTCTTCTTTCTTAAATGGAGATACTCGAATATTTGGTAAGAATGAACCTTACTAAAGATAACGTAGCTTTGCTTATCTTCGAGACCCAAAATTAAAAGCAGATTTATTTAACAGATTTTAGTATAGACTATATATTTTATATAATGTTAATATGTTTTATATATTATTATTTAGTTAGTTGTTAGGATCTCACTATAGTTTAATTTTTAAATAATGATAGAACAACATTATTTTTGTAGGCAAAGTTGGTTGACTACATGTTATTTATTCCCTCAATTTCTTCCTTCCTAATAGAACCTAATTTTGTTTGGACATTCACCCTCTCTAACAGGGTCACTTGAGTCAAGGAAGAATGGGTGCCGATTGGTCTAAATTAATCATGTGATTGATACAGATTAGCATAAGCCAAGAACAAAAGTCAGCAAGGAACGTCTGAGAAATGGTCTTCCCTTCTCAAAAGCTTTACAATGATGAGTTCACTATTCGACATTTGTATTGCCTGCACTGGACAGCTGAAACTGTGGCAATCATATATTGAGTCACTGAGACCAGAGGCAAGGGACCAGCTGAGGGCACAGGGGACAAGCTGAAGAGGGTACAAGAGAAGGAAGGGTTCTTACCATTGTCATGAGCCACGGGACTCTGGAGAATTCTTGTTAGAGGAAATGATGTATCTTCCTCAGTATTCAGGCCAACTTAAATTAGAGTTCTCTATAACTTGCAGCCTAAAGCAGCCTGACTGATATGTATGTAATAGTCATGCTACTGTTTATTTGGGGGTTTACCCCCAAAGGAAAATAACACCAATCCAAAGGGAGAAAGTAAAGATGCCTTTAGCATGCCATTGTTAACCATCTAGTGGATATCCGTTAAGTTCCATTTCTTTACAGCTAAAGAATACCTACTGTCTCTTGGGGGTCATGCTCTTAGACTTGCCCTGCTTTTAACTGATCTGATTGTCCAAGGAGAAGATACTCCTCTTTGACTAGAACTCCTGTCTCTTAATTAAAGGACAATTAAAGCGAGAGTAGCAACCTTTTTCACAAGTGCTCAAACTGTGATAAAGAATTCAGAATGTTGACAATTATTTACCAGACAATAAAGGAGAAGTCAGAGAGATTCACGATTGTGTTAAGCCTTTTAAAACATGTTAGTGGTGAAATGACAGAGTCCATACTATGAGGCTCTATTTGCAATCACTAAGCACCTAAAGTGTGGAAGTTTCTTGTTAAATTAGTACATATTTTTCTTAAATCCTAAAAAGAATTTTATATGTATGTGTATATGCATGTGTGTATGTAAATATATGTATGTACTGCACACAAATACAATACAATCTTCAAATTATGTAAAACTATGTATACTTAGTGTGCATTATGCACTTACTTACACACATATTCTTACATGTACACGTAAACATGAAACAGGCACGGGCAGACATATGTATGTAAGTATACTGAAAAAGTTCCAGAAGGATATACAAACAATTAAATCTTTTCTGGAGGTTAAAGCAGTGGAAGTAGGTTGAGGAAGACAAAGATAGGAGGGAGCTCAAGGAGATGCTATCTAGCAGTGTTTTGAATATATATTAAAAACATAGAGTTTTTTGTTTTACATATATAAAAAAGGCTTATATGTACAAGAACCTTAACAATATTCATAATTTTCAAATTAATTTCTCCTTTATAAACTCATGCTACAAAAATAATCTTAAATATGAAAAAATTTATATACAAAGATATTTGCTACAGAATTATTTATAATAGAAAAATATGTAAACATCTTTATAATCATAGATTTTTTACTATGAAATATTTAGCTAATAAAATGGTAATTATGAAGAATTATTTGACATGCAGAAATACTGAGACTAAATATGGAAAAATTTCAGCATGCAGTTGTGTATATATAGCATTATCTTTACCCTGTAAGGCTAAAAACTTTTGAAAATATATGCCAAAATGCTATCAATATTTATTTACACATTCATAGGGCTTTGGATGTTTCCTTTTTATTTTTTTTCTGTGTTTTCTATGAGTCTAATTTAAAAATTTTAAAAGATATGTAAAATCTTTAGAAATAAAAGAACATATATTTGAATTAAATACTACTAAGCTTAAGCTAATTTAAAAATACATATATTAAATCTTTGGATATTCAAAATGAATGCATAATACTTTAAAATATAGATGAAATACATTTCAAAAAGTGACTGTATATTAAACTACAATGACAAATTCAAAATATTTTAAATATTGAAATATATCTCCCCTAGATATAACATAATAAAATTAGAAACTAATAACAAAGGGGCTACAGAAATAATAATACCCACTTAAAAATTAAAACCAACTTTCAGAATTTCTTAAAAGAAAATCTAAATTAAAATTACAAGATCTTTGGAAATTATTTAAAATAGAAACACTACATATAAAAATTTGTAGGCCATGGTCCAGGTGGTATTCAATGGAAAATTTATAGTTTTTCATGCATTTTTCAGAAAATGGGAAAGAATAAAAATAAATTAGCTAGATTTTAGTGCAAGGAAGTACCAAAAGAATGTAACAAACTCAAAGAAAGAAGACTAATTACAAAGCCAGAAATAAATGATCACTTAAAATCTCAAATTTACAAAGGAACTAGAAATTGTTCAATAAAATAAAAATAATGAAAGAAAAATTATTCAACAAAATAAAAGCTTGTTTGAAACAAAAAGTTTGGCAAATCTAATCAAGGAAAAATGAAATATTACGCAAACATACCACATGGGAAACAAGATAGGATGCATAGCCTCAGATACAGAGATTTTTAAAATTATAATATCATAGTATACACAAGTTTTACAAATACAGTCTAAAATTGGAATGAAATGAATATTATCTAGGGAAAAAAGGACCCAGACTTGTCACAAAAGAAGTTAAAAGCCTGAACAGGCTAATAACTAGAAAAGAAATTAAAGATATATTGTGGTAACTTCCTTTTAAAAATAACACCAGACTCTAATGGTTTTATAAGAGATTTCTTTCATAACAGATACTTCTCCTTTCTTAAAACAGTGTTCTGGAGCTTAGAAAAATTTGGAAAATATGAAACCAAAATCTACCTATGAATGCCTGTACACAAAAACACTCTATCAATTTCCTTTATGAATACAGATTTTTTAAAAAAGCTAAGCAAGATACTAGCAACACAAAACAAGAAGAGCATTTAAAGAAAAAGGTCTATCACCATTATGTATAGTTTATGTCAAAATGAACTGTCTTAAGCATGAGTCAATCTTGGGAAATATAAATATCCTTTACTTGCTGTGCTCTATCTACCAGAAACCTATAAGCATAATGTCTTTATTCAGTAGTCAGGTGGTAGAGTTATTTCCTTGGAAGAAAACAAAATATAAGGATGCATATTATAATCATTGCCATTTGATACTGGATCAGAGGTAATAGCCAATGTAACAAGACATTTACAGAGAAGCAATTCTATAATTATTTTCACATATTTTGATCATTTAACAAGAAATGAAAAATTGATATGAGTCTCTTCTATAGCTTCAGACAGGAACTTCTCCATTTTAACACAAGAAAATCTATAAACTTATATGCAGAGATATCCATTATTTCCTATTTTATTTCCTGTTCCAATAGAAGATGCGTCTCCCTCAAAGATCATTGCCTACACTTAAGGTTTGGGAGTCATCCCTTCTCTTCACTTAAGAACTTTGCTCATGCATTTTTTTTTTCTTCTCTTTCTCCTGAATCTTTGATTTCTTAGTTTCTTCTGCATTATTCACTCATTTCGGTAGACAAAGCTGCTCTGATACCTAAAATCTTCTGAACAACAAAAAATCATTTCTTGACCCCCTTTCTTCTACTGCTCCATTTCTTCACTCCTTTTGAAACAAAACTTCTTTAGGGAGTTAACTGTTTACTCTGGCTGTCTCCACTCCTCATCTTCTGTTACCAGTCAACCCATTCCAACCTGGATTTCACCCCAACCAGGCTTTTCCCGCCTGGCTTTCACTGAAGCTGTTTTTGTTAAGGCCATCAAACTCTTTTTTCCCAATCTCTTTGAGGCTTTTGATTACAATATTGACAGAGCTTTCTCCTTAAAACTTGGTCCTCTCTTGGCCTCTGTAACATCACTCTTTCTTGATAATCCTCCTCCTTCATCCTCTCAGGCTCCTTTGCTTTCTCCAGCTTCTATATTTTTTTGTAGTTTACTATCCCTTCGTCCAACAACTGACAGCTACATGTCACACTGACTCGATTTAGTAGTAGGTTCTTCATTCTTCTGTAATTATATTCTCTCCTCCCATTACCTCAGATGGTCCTATAGCTTTAAATTCTATCTACATGCTTCTGAATTCCAAGTTTACATCTCTAGGACTGATTGTTCCCTGAGCTCCAGACTCATTTATGCAACTATTTCATATGTTCATTTTCATGTCAACCACGTATTTCAAAATAAACATTTCCCAAACGAAATCCTTGATCCTCCTTCTCCCTTGACAAACCACTATTCCCCAGTGTTTGTTATCTCAGTAAATAGCACCGCAATCCACCCAGTTACTCAAGCCAAAAGCCTAATGACCCTCTCCATTAAATGCATTAGTGGGTCTGATTCATTCTGCTTCAATTTTCAATGCCTCCACCTCTCCCCATCCACTGCTGCCACACTTGTCAGGCCACCATCACCTCTCAACTCCTACATTACAACCTCCTCCTACTTGTACTCTTGTTCTCTGGGAGTTTTTCCTCCCCTCAGTCTGAGCAATTGCTTTAAAACACAAATCAGCTTGTTTAACTATTCCAGCCCTTCAGTAGCTTCTGACTGCACATAGAAGGGCATCTGAACTTCTTGCCTTGGCCTAAAAATCCTCATATTATCTTGATTCCTATTATTGCTCTGAACTCCTACCTTGTCCATTTTACTCTAGCTACCTGGACTTGCTCTCTGGTCCTTGGAATGCCAAGCTCTTCCCAGCTTCAGGGCCTTTGTGGTTGCTGTCTACTCTACCTGGGAAGGTCTTCGCATGGCTCAGTCCCTGATCTCAAGCACCATTTCAGCGATGCTTCTTAGAGTGCCCTTATTCATTCTCTCTCTCCCTCCCTCCCTCTCTCTCTCTCTCTCTCTCCTTCATAGCACTAAATTTACTGTGCCTATGCATTTGTTTCCTTATTTTTGACTCACCTTCTTCCAGTGGAATGCAAAGTCTCTGTGAACACAAAACTGGCCATATATCCAACATCTGACACAGAATAGCTGCTCAATAATTATTCGTTTAACAAAATTCAAGCTGATAGGTGGCCAACTGCTAAAACTAATAAATGAGTTTTAAAAGATGACCAGATACTATAGCAATAGTAGTGTTTAAACTTCACTAAACTTTAAACTTTAGTAGCACTCCTTTCCACAATAGCAATATAATAAAAAAAATATATAATAAAGTTTAAAAATATCATTAAGAATGGCACAAAACCTTATTGAAGTACTATCAGTAAACCTAACAAGAACTGTACCAGACTAAAAGAACATATTTAAACAAAACTATAAAATTCAACTGAAAGATATAAGAGAAAAGCTGAATAAGTAGACTAACATATTTCCGTATGATATTAAAAAACCAATTTTCTCAAAATAAATGAACAAATTCAACTTAAGTTTTAATAATAATCTTAAAAGAATTAAAAAAGCTATGAATCAAATTCTAAAATTTATCTAGAGATGAAAACAATGACAATATCTAATAAAACTTTCTTAAAGAAAAGAATGTTGGGGGAAAGATTTATTTTTTCTGATATTTAAAAATTAGAATGAATTTAAAAATTAAAAAATATAAAAATTGTGTATAAATGGCATGAGATTAGGCAAGATCAACGGAAGAGTATAGAAATCCATGTATGTAAGAGAACTTGCATTAAAATAAATATTATATTTCAATTCAAGAGTAGTAAAATTCTACTTAATAAATGGTGCTAAAAAAGTTAGCTACAGCTCTTTAAATAAAATCTCTATCAAATACGTTATAAAAATACAAATTCTTTATGGAGTCAAGAGCTAAGCATAAAATATAAAACTAGAGAATATTGGAAAATTATGATAATATTCTTAAATGTAGATATTATAAAAATGTAAAACCCCAAAAGGTATTAAAGGGGCTGATAATTTATCTTAATGAAAAATAAATCATTAAAAAGAAGTAAAAGACTTAAAGAAATTATTTGCAACATATACAATACACAAAGTATTAATATCCCAGCCTATATAAAGAATACCTATAAATCAGGGAAAAACAAGCAACATAGAATAATGGATAGAAATTATGAGTAGACAAATCACAGAAGAAATACAACTGGTTACTAAAAACATGAATACATGCTGAATCCAAAAATAAATTATAGAGATGCAATTTTAAAACACTGATATTGTTTTATCCATCATAATTCTGGCAAGAAACTGAACAAAAAAATGAGCTCCTACAACTCAATAGCAAAACAAAACAAAACAAAACAAAACACCAAAAACAATCTGATTAAAAAATGGGCTAAGGAACTGAATAGACATTTTTCCAAAGAAGACATACAATGGCCAACAGATACATGAAAAGGAGCTTAACATCACTGATCGCCAGGGAAATGCAAGTCAAAATCACACTAAGCTATCACCTCACACGTGTCAGAATGGCACTCATGAAATAGACAAGAGGTAAGTGCTGGGGGTGAGGGGATGTGGAGAAAAGGAAACCCTTGCCCACTGTAGGTGGGAATGTAAATTGGTGGAAGTACCATATGACCCAGCAATCTCACTTCTGGTGGTTCTATTTTTAACTTTTTGAGGAACCTCCACACTGTCTCCCATAGTGGCTGTGCCCTTTTCAATTCCCATCAGCAGAGGAGTTACAGCTCTTCTCATTCCCATCGGAGTGGTCAGAGTCAAGCTATAGAACCCCTGCTTATTCATATGCAGAATGGGAAGAATAATCTGCCCCTTACATTTATTGTGAGAACTAAATAATAAAATAAGTAGCATTGCGATACTGCAGCGTATATTATAACAGCCTGAGTTTACACATGGGGACAGTGAAGTCCAATGGGGTTAAGTAACTACTGGAGATCATCATTTTGCAAATAACAGAATCTGGGAATGGAGCTAAAATTGGACCCACTCCCAAGCCCCACTCTTAGGCACCATATTGGTTCATTTTTCTTTGATGCAGGAGTCAGGAAAAGTGTCCTACCTCATTACCCAGAGGGCAAATTACCCAGACACATTCTGAACGTTGTTTCTTGAAGTATGTTCAGTAGCCTGCTTATACCAGATTTACCTTCAGTACTAGAACCGAAGAGTGGAGCCCTGAATTGTTCTTTTTTCTCCCCCCACATATTTCTCAGTTGACTCTAATGTACTCTGACTTTTGAGAACCACAGGTTAATCAATCAAATTATACAGCAGAAACGTGGACTCTGCCTTGGCCAAATCCACCTTCACAGGCTTTTTCTTTCTATTGAAATTGCTAACTGTCCATTTTCAGGGTTTTTAAAAATATTCTCTTCTACTGTGAAGCATAAGTCTCAACTTTATGCCATCCTCGCCTTTGGTCCAAGGCACATTCCTATGATGATTTGGGCTTACTCTTGTTCCTGACCTTATGGTCCACTGGAAATCTAGACATGGCTGGATTTGTTATTTCTTTATTCTAGGCCATTAAAGAAATCACAGAGGACCAGGTCCTCGGGATGACTTATACAGCCCCGCAGGCACATACACTCTGAGGGATATGCAAGCTGGCTCAGGACCAAGGGGTACGGCTGCACGTCTTTATCTCCGTGTCTTTTATCTCTGCCTCTCAGGCTCTCTCCTCTCTTCTTCTCTCCCTCTTCCTCCTCCTCCTACTTCTTCTTTTGGGGAAAAGAGGGAAAATAAATTTCTTACCTGCTTCTTATTCTCTAGTCATAGCTTTTCTGTTCCTGGTACCTCATTGTTTCTAGAGCACCACACATTTATTCTTTAAAAGTTGTCTCAACTTCCTAGCACAGGGGAAAACAAAATACTGAAAGTCATCCTCACAGTGTATACACATGAAGGTAGAAGACTTCTTCTGTGGGAAACCTGTCCTGTCCATTCCTTCGCTTGCTTTGCTCTAGTTGTAGCAATTCTGGATGATGTGTGTGTGTTTGGTAGCTCCATTAAACCAGACCGTCTATAATTTACAACAGGGTCCCTCTCAAGTTGCTGCACTTGCATATCAGGTGCGACAGAAAAATTATTTTGGCAGATCCCATCTTCCCTGCAGAATTCTAGCTAGCAGGAGAAACAAGCCTTCTCCCAATGCACCCAGCTTAGATAAAAAAAAGAAACATGGGACAAAAGCCTTCTAAATGCCACTCAGTCTTGGTCACACTCTGGTCCTGGCTTATACTTATACTTGAGGGTTGTTGATTTAACTTACATTCTTCCTTTTCAAACATGCATAAAGCAGGGTCGGCAAGCAATGTGAGTTTTTTCCCCTCTCCCCTCCAAAATTTCCTGTTTGTGGGCGCTCCACAGATGTTTTCTGTTTGTAGCAGCAATGCACCAATAAGTTACTTCTGACAAAAAAGCAAACAGCTTGCCTAATGGCAATGCAGCTCTGATGGAAACTCCCCAGCTAGTCAAGGAGGGAATGTGGTTATTGTAAACATTTATTCATCACGCAGTAGGCCTCTTTAATCCCTACCCTGCCTAACCCTCATGCTGGCCTCTGACCAACCTGCCAGGACTTCAAAAGGAGCACTGGGTGCAGGGAGGGGAAAGCGTGTGGGCTCTGAAGGGCACAGCCCCCTACCCTTGGCTGGAGGAGCCCTCTGCCACCGGAGTGTCGAGAAGCTCGAGTTCATGCTTACGGGGCTTGAAGTGAGCCCCTGAGCCGAAAACTAGGCTGAAGATCCTTTCTCAAGAGTGATCGGAGAGGGGGCACATCTCCATGAGGCAGGTGGCCTTGAACATACAGTTGCCAGATTTAGAAAATAAAAATACAGAACACCCAGTTAAATTTGCATTTCAAATTCTCTCTTTAGTATATCCCATGCAACATGTGAAACATACTTATACAAAAAAGTTATTCATTGTTTATCAGAAATTCAAGTTTAACTAGGTGCCCTGTATTTCATTTGACGCCCTCTCTTGGAAGTCTTTTCTGGTTTTGACAAGTCACGGGCCTCTTCTGGCTTATTTCTTCCAGGGATCACTGTTTCTCCCTGCAGCCCGACCTGGTGGGATTCACTTTTGGAAACTCTGAAAATGAAATATTCCCTCTCTCATTCTTTTCTCCTGAGGGTATCCAGGTGCACAGACCCAGTGAAATCTTTCCTATAACTTTCTGACAGGGGTCCTCAGCATGGAGCCGGATTCTCCCAGTGGGCAAGTCCCTCTGCAGGAGGGAGAGGTGATTCTTAGGTTGTGTTAACCCCTTAACGTCCCCAGGACTTCAGTTCGTAGGAGATGGCCCTCAGGGCAGGAATGCTCTAAGCAACAGGCAGCTTTGTCCTATTGCCTTATCTCGACAATGTGCATGGTCTATATGCGGATACACTCAGCTAATCTCTGATGAGCTGTAGGTGGCTGCTTTATGTACAAATCAGATCACCACCAAGGGCCAAACCCACCGTTGGGGTTGCCTTATTGCCAACAATACCAGTGTGCCTTCTGCCGGCCTAACAAGTTGGCCTGGAAATGGGGCTCAAAACATCCTGTTCTCCAGTTTCAGACCTCTCATTTGCACGATGATTTTAAGTTGTGTGGCACAGAACCCTAGGTGGAGGCTGAGCAGCCTGGATCCTGGGCCCCTTCAGCTCCATGACAACCAGAGTGGCTCTGTTCTTAACTGTCTCATACTTAGGGTTTTACCTGATACTGAGCTAGAAGGAAAGGTTCTGTAGCTAGACACAAGTTTGGTAACGGCTGATCTAGGGTGAACTCTCATGTCCCTAACAATGCCTCTGCTTGACCAGAGCGTCCGCATTGCATCAGTGCTTTTCAAAGCCTTTCGTGTGGCATACCAGGCCTTCCAAGCACTGGCACCATGTCCATTGGTTCCCATTACCAACCTCCATGCACCTCCGTTCCACTTCTAACAGATTGTTTGTTCCATAAATAGTCCACACTCCTTCACCCCTCTGCTTGTGTTTTGAAAAACTCTTCTCATCTTTCCCAGCCTCACTCAAATCGGTCCTCCTTGGAGAAGTGCCCAGCTCTGTGCTCCAGCTCCCAGAGCTGGGAATAAGCTCTCCTTCTTCTACACTTGCAGACAGCTTTGCCTGCATCGGTGCTATGACCGTACTCCTCCATTCGTTACTTGTTGGCACAACTCTCACACCTGATTAAGCTTTTGGAAAGTAGAACCCTAGTGTCCGTGTCCATCACAAAAGCCAGTGCAGGGTCTCATGAGCGGCGCCAGTGGACGCTCCCCCGGCCTGGGCTGCTCCCTACTCTCATCTCTCCTTGCCAAACGCCTCCTCCCTTCAAGGCCTGGATCAGTCGCTTCCTCGGGGTTCCCTTCCCTGGCTCTCTCTCTGTCCTCACCAAACACATTGTAAGTGTTTTAACTAGAGGATCGTATCCCACTTGTAATCATTTATTTAGGTGCATGTCTTCTTCCTAAAAAGTGAGATTCCTTGAGGGCAGGAACCATCCTATTCACCTTTATAGAAAGCCCTGGTCTCATGTTGAATTTGTATTTATTTTAATTGATTAAATGAATGAATGAACAACTAAAAGAAAGACCAAATGAACAAAGTTCAACCCACCACTATTTCTTATACATTAACAGCTATATTTATACTAGGTTAAGAGCATGGACTTTGGAGTCTGATTGAGTTCAAGTTTCAGTTTCTCCACTTACTAGATGTGCATCTCTGGGTGAATTAACATTTTGTGGCTCACTTTTTTCTCTGTAAAATGAGGATAATTATTCCATTCTCCTCATAGGATGATTATGAGGGCCAAATGAGATAATCAAGGTAACACACTTATACCTAGTGAGTGCAAAATATATGTTAATTATAATGATAATGATGACGACGACGATGATGATGATTCTATAGTTCATCTAATTAAAACCGAGAAGGTTGCTTTCCACCATGTCATGCCGCCATGATGGTGCACATAAGTGTCCTGGCTGATGCTCTCAAGAGTATCTACAATGCCAAAAAAGAGAAGCAAATGCCAGGTTCTTATCAGGCCGTGCTCCAAAGTCATTGTCCGGTGAAGCATGATTACACTGTGATGATGAAGTGTGATGATTACACTGGCAAAGTTGAAATTATTGATGACCACAGAGCTGGGAAAACAGGCACGTTGAACAAGTGTGGAGTAATCAGCCCCAGATTTGATGTGCAGCTCAAAGACCCAGAAAAGTGGTAGAAGAGGCTGTTTCCGTCCTATCAGTTTGGTTTCAGTGTTCTGACAACCTCAGTGGGCACCATGGACCATGAAGAAAGAAGAAAAGACATGGGAGGGAAAGTCCTGGGATTCTTTTCTTCTTCTAGGGATGTAATGTGTGCACACAAATAAAGTACCTCAATGGCAAAGGAAGGGGCGGTGGGGAGAGCGAGCGCTACTGTCCCTTCCAAAACACCCAATAATCAGTATGACAGCTGTGGCAATGTGAGTCCATTTCCAGCATTTCTACAATATATACAATTAGCACTGCATAGCTTTTAATTAAATGTGTTAAGCTATGGGTTCAGTTCCATCCAGGAACAAAAATCAATGCTCTTATATAAAGGCTATACCAATCCCCTAATCATGAGCAAATTGAAAATATACGTGTCATCTCCTGACTCCATCACATCCCTGTCCCAGTGGACATGTAGGTCTGTAGGTGGCACAACTCCAGGGCCAAGTAGCCCCTGCCCTACGGTGGATACTTCATGTCTATTCAGAGAGGCTCTTAGACCCAGCACCTCACATGAGTCACGCAGAGTGGGAAAGGGTCTGACTGCCTTAGTAACAAAACGCAGAGTCAGTGACTGCTGGGCTGCTGAACCCCAGGAGTCATCTGCCCCCACTGCAGCGCCATTTTGTCTTCCACAGCAGGCCTTGTCTGGCTGCTGCAGTGCCTTAGCTCTGTTGATTCTTTTAGGCGCCCTGAGTTTCTGCGGCTTTTGGATCCTTCAGGCATAAAACTCTGTTCCTTAATAGCGTGGTTCCTGGCCAGTGCCTATCTCTATGAGGCATGGAAATGAACCTGTGAAGGGAAGTATATCAGCCTTGGCTGCCCACTGTTTCCACTCCAAGGCACATTCATGGGTTTGGGGGTCCGTGGTTTGGGCTGGGGGTGGGGGGGATAGAGGCAAAACAAGACAGGAGAAGCCACAAACTACCTGGGAAGTCCTCACAATCCCAAAATATGTACAGATTTCACAGAGACACGGCCAGTGAATGGCTCTCAAAGCACCCACGGCAGCAGCCGCGTTCTGATTACAGCAGGGCTGGATCAGAAGACCTCCTTCTAGGTTCTGGCATGGAGCCTGGTGGAGATCTGGAGCACAGGGAGGACTCTTAAGAAAGGCGTGGAATTTAAATTTCCTACGTGCTTCACTAGGGAAAAATATTTGGCACACATTAGGAACAAAGAATAGAGATCCTCTTCTCCTTTACATTTACTAGCTATTCTACCTCAAGATCCACATGAAGGATGGGAGTCAGGGGAAGGGGAAAGAACTTGATTTGTTTTACTTCGGTATTTCACTGCCCCATGACGTAGCTATCAGGTACAAGCCCTAGGTATTCAATCAGACCCTCTGGTTTGGATTCAGCCTCAACCACTAACTTTCTGTAACCTTAGAACTTACTTCAGAAATCCTATTTTTATATAAAGTGAAGGTTTTCTAACAAACTCCTGGGAGGATATTAAAAATGTAAATTCTTGGGATTGGGTGCCTAGAGCTTCACCTTTAACAAGGCTCCTGGGTGACTGGAATGCAGTGATGATCCTCAGACCCCTGGTTCCTTGATCTCCTATGACCTCGAAGGCCCTTCCGATTCTAAAGGTCCATGACTCAGTGACTCTAGATGTTAGCAAAGCAGTAGAACACTAGCGTTCAAGGTTTGTGTTCCTGTTTGGTCACAAGGACATCCATGTTCACTTATCCTAAAGCAGGTTATCTCCCTCGGGGGTTATTTGTATTTTAAAGCCATTCCCCTTCAAACCCTTTCCTTCCAGGTAGGTGGGCTTATGGTTGCCAATGAAAGGTAGGCAGTGATGGGCAGAAAGAGACTGAGAAATGTACATCGGATAACACAAAAATATATCACTGCTCAGGTCGGCCAAGTGTAAATCTGAAGTGCAAGTGATGTCCGAGGGAGACCCAGGCTTGGGATGATCCAGAGCAAAAGATGCGTGCAGGAAATACGTATAGACCTCCTCTAAGTTCTGAATAAGACTTACTTCCAAAGACTCAACAGGTAGATCAATAAAACAAGTGGAAGTCCAGGTGACCTGGGGACTGGCCATCCATTTTTCGAGTCATTATTATGAAGAAAAAGTAAAGATAGGTTATCACATCCTACACCAAATGTCCATTGCATTACAATAGGCTCTGTGAGGAAAACAAAGACATTGCCAGTCTTTTTCAACTCATATTCTCAGGGCCTAGCGTGCTGCCTGGCACACAATAGATACTCATTAAAATTTTATGGGATAAAAGAATGATATTTTTCTTTAAATTATTGGCTATAAAATAAATAATAAAAAATAAAATGTAAATTTGTTTTTAATTGTGTCTTAGGTAGCAATTTTAGAAAGTGTACTTTGTCCTTTAATTGCCAAATTAATGTACTCCCAGTGTGTGCAATGCCTGAAGGTAAATTCGTTCACTAGTTTATGGATTGAGCAAATTGCATCCAGCTAGCAAGGGGGTTGCAAAGATGAAACAGACCATGCACTCAGGGAGCTGACAATCTGCTATATAATTAATCACAACCAGTATAAGATCTGAGAATGTAAGAAAGCATTTGATAAAAGTAACATTTTGTTTTACTTGGAAATATGTAACAGAATCTCTCAGACTTGACTTTCATTCTATCCAAAGCAACAAAAAGCAAAATTTCTTCCATGTACTTATTATCCAACAGAGATACCTTGGATCTTAAAAAATTGCCAGAAGCTACATACTGGAAAATAACTGTTTCCTTTCCCACCTCCGCTCCTTTGGTCCTCCCCCATCACACAACACCAAAACCTCTCAGGACCCACCCTCCTTGATGTCCAGTGCATTTCTAACTACTGTTTATCAGAGTTAGAGGCAGCAAATTCCAATTGAAAGTGTCTGAGAAATAAATAACAAACTTTCCAGATGATTAAACACTGATAAACATTAATGATATTTCTTATGAGAAATGTTCAAAGTCCCACTGGAGGCTGCTGGCCAGGTTTCTAACCCATCCTGCTTTACCTGTCCCTTGCCCATTGTACATCTTCAGCACTCCAGTGAGGAGGCAGGACTTCCTGTCCACTGGTAGTTCGATGCTTGCTGGCCCCCAAAACTGCTACCTCCAGAGAAAGTGAGGACCAACTGGAACTCTGACAAGAATATCGGAAAAGTGGAAATCTGACCAGGCATTGGATGGTTGGAAATAGCAATGGGTGGGCTGTGTCCTTTCACTGAGTGTCCTAAACAAATGCTTTTAACTTTGCCTATACCACTCATTACCATCTATGTCTCCTTTTCCTTCACTTTTTGGCATTAAAAAAGTTGAAAGGCATAGTGGGAGTTGAGTTTTCTAAGTTAATTCTAAGGTCACCAGGCAAGGCTCCAGGTGTCATTTCCTTCATAATAAATATGTCTGCATTTTTCTGTTGTAAATTTGGTTGTAAATTACATGTTCACATATGTGTGACTCTTTTTGGGGGGAAGGATTCTATTCTATTCTATTCTATTCTTCTAT
The DNA here is from genome assembly GCA_004026545.1 of Mormoops blainvillei. Classification (NCBI taxonomy): domain Eukaryota; kingdom Metazoa; phylum Chordata; class Mammalia; order Chiroptera; family Mormoopidae; genus Mormoops; species Mormoops blainvillei. The sequence continues at coordinate 220,341 of PVJD01001221.1, forward strand.
TGTGGCACCAATACCACTTTGTATATAATAATTATATAATAGTAATAAGCCTTGATTTCTGGTAAAGCGAGTTCTCTCACCTGCCTTCTTCTTTAAAAGTATCTTAGCTATTCTTGGTCCCTTGAATTTCTACAAATTTCAAAATCAGCTTGTCCAGTTTCAACAAAACCACGCTGGTATTTTGATTTGCTGTTATACTGAATCACTAGAACAATTTGGGGAATATTTTCTTCTTTATAATATTTAGTCATCTAATTTGAGAACACTCTGTTTAGTCTTCTTTTTAAAATCACTTTATTATTTAACCTATATATCACAGTTATTTTACAGTTCCAGTTTGATCATATCAACATAGTATCTGTTTCTGGGTCTGATTCTACTGTCTTTTTTCCCTTCTGACCATGGATTGCATTTTATTGCTCCACGACATGTCTCAAGTTTTTATGTTAGAAGATAGTAGAAACAGAAGTAAATATTATTTCCTAGCCAGGCCATGTCACTTCTGAGAGGTTGCCAGTAACAAGGATTGAGGTATCCAACCTTATACTTAAACTGGGTCTAGTTTTGTTGCACTTTAATAGGTTTACTTCACCACTGATTCGAATGTTCTAAGAGAGGGATTAGGACTCTCCATCCCATAAAGTTCAGGATCTGGCCCTTAGCAAATGCCAAGGTTCTTTATGCCTTACAGCTCAGCCACCATGTTTCTGAACCATGGTGATCTTACTTTGCTCTACGGACTGCTTGCCGGTGTGGGGGTCACTGGGGAGCTCCCTTTGCTCTTCAGTCACATCTTCAGCTTTCTGCACACCTCCAGATTTCCCTCACTATACCTGTCCTGCTCCTGGTTTTAGAGAATAGCTGCGACGATCTCAGTGAAGGCTCAAAGTACCTCAACAGGATTTTTCTTAGTTGTCTGTCCCACCCTCAGACTTTAGAAGACAGCTTTGGCGCACTTGATGATAGATCGCATTTTTTAAAACTTTTATCTTTGATTGGTTCTTTTCTGCTGTATAGAAATACAATTGATTACACATATTGAGCTTGTACCCAGTAGTATTGCTAGAGTTACTTTTTAATTCCAATAGTTTTTTAAAAAAATAGATTCTCCTGAGAATCACATACAAGGAAGCTCTCAAGGGCCTCAACAACCAAACCTCAGCATGTCCCAGTGGGTTAAGGGTAGGGATTCTTGAGCCAGATTCCTGGATTTAAATTCAAGTTCTGCCTCTTTCTAGCTGTATGACACTGGGCACATGGTTTTTTCTCCACCATTTTTTTTTGGTCTCCATTTTCTTACCTATTACCTCAGGATAATAGCAGCACCTATAAGCCCGTTGTGTGGGTTAAATGAGCGAATTCATGCACAGTACTTCCATCAGTGCCTGGCACAGAACGAGTGCTCTACCGATATCACCTCCCTCTGCCTTGGTCCCTTCCCAGTGTCTCCCCAGGGACCTCCCCACATCGCTCCCTGCACTCCAGCCTTAGCAAAGTGTCCCCCCACTGCCCAGAACACACTTCCACCTTTCTTTCCCTAGCTAACTTCTCCTTCCTTAACTTTCAAGCCACAGCGCTGCCTTGGAAAGTAGAGCCCTCACTACCAGCTCCACTCCAGTAGCACAATAAAGAATACAGTCCTCCCACGACCAACAGATAACAAGCAAAAGAAAACACTGCCCTCAGTGACACATACACAAAGTGCAGAATTCTTTCTTTTTATAATATTTAAAGGGCCATTTCAATGTACTCCAACATTTGTACCGAATTAAGTTATTAGACTCTGTTAGACTGTACGTTTGGTTAATTCTAAATACTGTAAGAGGAGGATATTTTTTCCATATAAAAAGGATTTTAAATTCTTTTATAAAAATTGTATGTGCTGTCACAAAATGCAGCTGGAGTTTATTTGCATAATATCAGGTTTCTCAAAATTTAGTGCAATAATTAGATGCTGCTGTCATGACGAGCGTTTGGAGCTCTGCCGGGCATGTTTTTGCTATGTTGTTGCCATCTCAAACTCTACCCTCTCTTTTGGAAGCTCCCCATATTTTCCTTTGGTGCCAGTACAAAAAAAAAAAACCCTATGGAAAAGTATAATCATCATCCAGATTCAGAGGAAAAAGGTCTGCATTGAGATATGTTGGAGCAGTACAGATATTCATCTGTTTGGGAGCCTGAGAAGATGTTTTGCTCGGAGGAAGTGGGTGGTTTGATGCCTCCCTCACCGTCTTAGGTCTTAGGACGTGAGGTTTCAGTGCTCTGAGACCCATTTCCTCTCCCCTGTCACCACCAATTTATTTAGGGATGCTGAGAAAATTCCTCAATTTTCTGAGCTTCAAATTGGTACTTTTCAGAGATGATCTCATAGATGAGAGGTCAGCAAAACTCTTCTATTTTCCTTAACTCTAAAGGGCTAGATAGTACATATTTTTGGCTTTACCGGACATACAGTTTCAGTTGCAATTACTCTGCTTTGCCGTTTTAATGTAAAAGCCACCACAGCAATTCATCAGTGAATGAGCATGGCTTTGTTCCAATGAAACTTTGTGTAATGTGACTGCACATTGGTTATTGGTATTCCATTTTCCCAGTGAAGCAGCGTGTATAAAGATCAAAATGATTTACTCAAAATTCAGTATGTGCAAAGGGACTGAGTGTGTGCCACACTGCATCTCCATTGTAAATTTCATCTGGAGACCGACACTCTCCCGCCGCCCACCCCGCACCGAAAAAGAAAACCGGTGGCAGGCTGGATTTGGTCTGTGGCTGTAGTTTCTGACCCCTGCAGTAGATGACCACTTAATGAATAAGACTATCACTCATTCATTCATTCATTTGTTTCTTCATTTGCTGATTTAGGGAATATTTATCGAGGTTACTGTGTGTGTCAGGCACCATTCAAGGCACTGGAGACTGAGCAGCAAACCTGAGCGGACAGGTAAGGACCTTGATGTCTGAAACTTACTTTGTTAGTAAAAGACAAACAATAAATAAGTCGACAAATAATTTTGGATAATCATAGGTGCTTTGAATACATGAAAGCTGAGTTGCAATGGGAAATATCTTGGACCTGAAGGGAAATGTGCGTGGTATTTGAGATAAGAGTCCACGGAGATGACTTAGCACCGAGGCTGTGTGTCTCATATAACATTATTTTTAATCCTCATTACAATCTCACAAGCTGTATTATTATACCTTTTTTGATAGAAGAGAAAAAATATCTGAGAGGCTCAGAGAAGAAAAATAACTTGCCTGTAATTCATAGCTGCTAAAAACAGAGCTTGGATTCAAATCCAGGTCCACTTGTCTCCAAGGACCAAGGACTTAGAGTTTCTCCCAGGGATTATAATCTTGAGAGTCCCAAGTATGGCTTCTCGGCCTTTTGGCTGAGATCAGGTGTAGAGAGTCCTATGTAATGCTCCTTATAGCAATGCTAGAAACTGAGAGAAACCTTCATTCACTCAACCTTTCATTCAAGTAACATTAATTCCTCTAAAAAACATTTACTGAGCATCTACTATATACCAGGAACAACTAAAGATATAATACTCAATCAAACAAATAAGGTCTCTGACCAGGAAAATGCTGGTCAATGTTGAAAACTGGCTCTTTGGAGGTGGATGGAGCCCTGGTTTGCACCATTTGCCGATTTCTGTGGTGTAAATACTTCCCCCTTGGCTGATTTCAACCTGCCAACTTGTTGTGAAATGGCTTGCAAAATTTCTGAAAATCTGACAACTGGTTTTTATGACCAGCTATGACTCTGCTCTGCAAACCACTGTGTTGCAGGCCCTCAGTGGGGGCAGACACAAGTAAACAGAACATTTTGATACAGGGTAAGAAGTACTGTTATAGGGAGTGGAAACAAGATGTTTTTGGTGCTAGGTTAATGCAAAGAATGGGTACTTAACCTAGACATGAAAATAGAAAGAGAAGAAAGCAATTGCTGAGATATACTTGACATTGAAGATGTAAATATTTGGAAACAACGCTTATATATATTTTTCTCTTTTTTAATATATATATTTTGATAGAAATCTTTGCTTTTTGTATAAACATGACAACCTCTTGATACTCCAAATGGTCCTTGGACCAAACAATTTAGGTTGTCATTAAAGCTCTCACCTTCAGTTGGTTGAAGGAGGCCTGATTTGACTCACGGTACAGGGTTCTAGTCTCATTCTTGCTGCTGCTCCTGTGACCGCAGGTAATGGACTTGATTCTCTGTGCAACCTCTCCAGTTATAAGAGTTAAATTTAGATGAAGTCTCTTTTCTATCCCCCGCAGCGAGGACTCTCAGGTAACAGGTGCACACTGTCAGGCATACTGCAGGCTACTCCTGTTTTTCAAACCTTGCAACCGTTTACAGAAGGTCCAGTTTAGAACTGAAAATATAGCTGGGCCCAAATACATCTAAAATACTTATAAAATCCACAGTATTTTAAATCCAAGATGGGACAGAAACACCAACGCCATGTGGAGGGCCTTTTGAAAATGTCATCAGCTCTCAAACAGCCAGCAAACCAAGAAAAATTCTGAGACTCATAGGACTTGAAAACTTTTCCAGTCACATCTGCAGGCATCTGCTCAACTCTAACAACCACCCTCTATTTAAATGAGACAGCGCCTGGGACCTGTTCGCACATTAGCTAGAAATATTACTTGGGAAACAGTTGCTGCAAGAACACTGATGACCAACATGCGTGTAGTCACCCACACACCCTAGAGCTGTAATTGTCTTTCTGGTGTTGCCGACAGCCAGGATCCATATGAACATATTAAGGATGCATCTCTGGATTCCCTGATTCCAATGGCTCAGGCAAGGGTCTGCAGCTGACCCCCTGAGGCTCTCTTTCCGCAGCCACCCCAATTCAGTTTGCCTCCTCTTAAGTGAACTGTGTGGGCGGGCAGCTCAGGGCTGCTCCAGCACAAAGCACAGAGATTCCAAGTCTTGCCTCACTTCATTTTTAACTGAGGCTTACATCCCAGGGACTGGAGATGTGATTAATAAAAGTACTACAGCTGCAACCTGGAAATCTGTTTTTATGGTTGTTCCAAACATATGCACTGGGTTCATTTGGAATTCGTTCCTCTGACTTTAGTTCAAAAGCAGCACCTAGTGGGCTTCAGAACATATGGACGGTAAACCGTGATGAAGGTCTTTTCTATATCTACAAAGCGCAAATCAGACAGACCTAGAGACTCAGATTTTCCACTCAGACTGTCTCCCTTGATGTGGTTAACCATAAAATGACCAAACACAGCCCTCACTGTGTTCTTGGTAAACCAAACCTCACTCCACATCAAAAAGCTACCCAGTATTTGGGTCTATGTGACACACTGTAATTTTCCATCAGTAATTGCACATTCAATTAGATTGGCTGACAAGCGATAGAGGTAAAAAATGTTGTCAGAGAGACCACAGGGAATGCTGGAGACTGTGGCAAAGTGGAAAGCTGAGGCCTTATGAACAGGCAGCTTCTACTTTGTTCCACCAGACTGTTGTCAGGTGGCAACGTATACCCAGTGCTAACTTTACAAAGGAAACTTGTAATCTTGATTTTGATGTAAATTCTCTCCACTTTTAATGGTTAACATTTAATTTAATTTTTGTTTAAACCCATGGAGCAAACACATCTGTGGGTTTAAACCCAGAATACAGACCACAATTCCATAACCTCGGGAACTGATGAAACTACTTCCTGTAACAACCTGTAATTTTGGAGATTTTGCAACACCTGAAAAATATTCTTAGACTTAATCTCCCACTACTGCCACAGACCTTTCTTTTTAAATATATTACTTAATCATAATACATATTCAGTGAAGTGCATATATCATAAGTGCAAAGTCCATAGGTTCACAAACTGATCATTTATGTGTAATTACCATTTAATTCCAGAAATAGAACATTATTTGCATTCCAGAAGCCCCTTGCAGTCATTACTTGCCCCCACAAGATTAATCACTATTGTGTATACTTTTCTGTTACCTCATTTTCTAAATAAAGTCAAATGAATACTGCCTGTGCATGAATTAGTTACAATAATGCAAATTGTGGGTTGCTAAAAGGCAAAGTGTGTGTGTGTGTGTATGTGTGTGTGTATATATATATATATATTTTTTTTTTTTTTTTTTTTGCTGAGCTAGGAACCTTGGTCTGATATTTTAGACAATTTATCAGCAGAGTTTAACATAACAGCCTTGGCCAAGTTTTCCATTCACTTTGTCCATACAAACAAAGCCAAGGGAAAGGCTTTGAATTCATAGCCTTTATGTTACCTAATCCGGGTCATTTGAGCCAAATGCTTCCCTAACACATGTGTGGATAAAATCCAAGTCCATGTGCAGTTTCCTAGTCTCTCTGAATTGAGTATCAAAATGCTATTACATTTTTTTTCATGAAATTAACTGTGTGTGTAAAATACAGGACTTTGCTTCAATGCATGTATTTATCTTACCAAGTTTATGACAGACCATCAACAAGCCCCGCTGTGCTTTGGCTTCTCAATATGTTTCTCTTTTATCCTTCAGCAGTCATCCCACAGTTTAAATTTTTTGGTTCTCACATCCTTTGTTTTGAAAGCAACCTGAATCTGGCATCAATTTTTTTTTTTTTTTTTTTTTTTTTTTTAGTGAGAAATAAATAATCTGTGAAGTATGTTATGGCACATTTGGCACAAGATGCTAAAACAAAAAGACAGGGGTTTGTGGGGGGTGTGTCAAAACACATGCCAGCCATTGGCAAAAGCAGTCCTGGTGAACTTACCATCAATTGCGATCCCTTCCTCATTGATTCAGCTGCTACCCATCTGCTTCAGTTTCGCTACAATCCCCAGCTGCTCCTCTTCCACACCAGGCTGCAGGGCAGAGAAATAATCACATTACCCTCCCACCACACAGCCCGGCTGTTATCCGTATGGATCTCCACATTGACCATTTCAAAAGAGCCCCTTTAAAATCCCACTTCATTAATAATCTTGGAAGCAGAATTCAAGCAACATTGAGACGCATTTTCACCTATCAAATGTGAAGTTTCTTACAGTAATTGTCATTGCTTTAATAATAAGGCCCATGCTTGGGGAGAGGGAGGAAATGGAAATTCTTATACAACACTGGAGGCAGCATGAACTGATAGAAACATTCTGGAAGAGAACACAGAATACCAAGACTGGAGGCAGGATTTTGATCCCCATGTCTTTTGCTCCTGATGTGACAAAAGAGGCTTTGCAATGGAATTAAGGCTGCTAATCAACCGACCTGACAATGGGGAGATCATCCCGTAGTAACAGGTAGGGTCAACCTAGATAACTGCACGTGGTGCTAAGATGAGAAGGAGAGTAGGCACTGAGATGCGGCAGCGGCATGAAAAGATTTGACGCCACAGCTGGTTCTGGGATGGAAATGGTTCCATGCAAGTTCTGGAGAGTGGACTCGAGGGGCTAAGAGGGGCCCCAGATGACAGACATCCAGGAGACAGGAGCTGGTCCTATAGCGCTAAGAAACTAATTCTGAACAACAGGGAGGAGCCTGGATACAGAGTTTCCCCCCCACCCCCAGTTTCTAGGCCGGACCCTGCCCTGCCAACACCCTGATTCTGGCCTTCTGAGGCTCAAAGCTCACTAGTTAAGCTCACTAGATTTTCTTTCCTTTTTTTCTTTTCTTTTCCTACAGAACTGTGAAATAATAAATGAGTGTTGTTTAAATTCACAAATTTACTTTCATTTGTTACGGCAGTCTATTAGGGTTCTCCAGAGAAACAGAGCCAATACGCTATGTATATAGATACAGGGTCCGACACAAATAACACTCCATTTTTATTACACAATCTTTTATTACAAAATCGTAAGCGCGTACTTCTGTAACACAACAATCTCACACTCAAGCACACCGTAAGACATTTTAGGTGAAATGTTCACATTAAAACTATAAATTATCACACCCATATTATTACCCTACCAACCACACTCAAGCAGGCGTTACTTCTGCCGGACCCTGTATATTTAAGGGGAGATTACGGGAGTTGGTTCACGCGGTTATGGAGGCTGAGAAGTCTCACCACACGCCCTGTCCAAGCTGGGGCCCCCCAGGAAAGCCGCTCGTGTAATTCCGGCCAAGCCGGGCCCGGGGCCCTGAGCCCCGAGGGACCGTTGGGGAAGCTTCTGGGGTCTAAGGCCCGAGAGCCCGGGGCGGAAGACGGCCGTCCCGGCTCCCGGCGAGAGCGGTTCAGGCTCACGTGACACAGGAGAAGCCCGAGCTCCCCTGCTCCTCAGACACGCGGAACCGGGGGGTGCGGCAAAGCGCGTAGGAGACGCTGGGACACAACGGTCACCATACGCCCCACCTCCAGGATGGCGCCCCACAACGAGAAGGGAACCCCAATCCCTGTGCTTCTCCTGCAGGAGCGAAGGGCTGGAAACCCACAGCAGGCCCTCTAACGTTTAAGCCCAGTACCTGGCCAACGCGCCTCCCAACCATCCAGCTTCGAAAACCCACGGGCTCCGCGCAGGAGACGCACGCAGCCATGATGAGCCGAGGCCCGGCGCTTAAAGGGCCCGCGTTTGATGCATCCGCGCCGGGGCTCAGCGCAGACGTAACGAGCGAGAGCGGCCGGGCTGTAAGTGAACAATGCTCCTTTGCTCACCTGAAAGTGTTTTTTATCTACGCAGGATCCGGCAGAAGTAATGCCTATGTCAGCATTGTTGGTAGAGTAATAATATGGGTGTAATAACTGATAGTTTTAATTCGAACATTTCACCTAAAATGTCATATGGTGTGCTTGAGTGTGAAATTGTTGTGTTGTAGAATTACGCGCTTACGATTTTGTAATAAAAAAGGGGCATTATTTGTGCTGGACCCTGTATATAAAGCACTAGGTTTTTCTTCGTCATTTCTCTTGCAGGCACCGTCTGCACACTGTACCACCGTCTCCTTCTAGGTGGCAGGTGGGGCCATCTCCCTGCTCTAGCCAGCAGGCACTGTCTTTTCTTTCTTGCTTTCTTTCCTCCTCTTTCCTCTCTATATATGCTTCTTCCTTTATACAGCACATGCTCAAATAACATCGTCTGGTTCAATGTTGTTTCATTATTACACTGATGAGATGTGTAATCTCATCACTAATTCTTGTTTTTATCAAGTAGCCTATGGTAAAAGCGGTTTCGTCGTTATACATCATTTCACTTCAAGTTACAGGTCCAGTCGACGTTAGGTGAGGACTTGCTGGATGTGTGGTTGCATTGAGCTATATGTAGCACCATGTTGATAGGGTGTCCTATCTGGGTTCTAGCTGGAATCCCAAAGCCAAGAATAAAAACCCACTGTTAGGTGCTCCACATTCAAAAGCCAGGTGTTCCACAGGCTTGGCAGAGGAGGTCACTGAAAATTATCCCATTCCCCCTCCAGGGTAGAAAGTAATCAGTGAACTTGAAACAATCCAGGGACCATGGTGCTCTGGGATGCTTCTCTTAGCCACTTGTGGAAGGAGAGGAAGGTGCTTGGCCTTCGTCTTACATTAAGTGAAAGAGTGGGGATTCACACTGACCAAACAAACATGTTGCTACCTTCCATTGAGTTTGGAGGACACGTGGGTCGGGGTGTGATACATTCAGTTACTTATTTATTCATTCATTCAACCAGTATTTACTATGCCAGCTAACACATACTATGCATTATGCTGGGTGCTAAATTCTAGGCCTCTTCCTCTTTTTAAGCTTAATCTGTTGTATTAAAATAAAGTGCATCTTGAGTGGACATTTATTGTTTGCTCTCCTCAATCCATTTCTGCTTATTCTGGATAAAGCCACTAATTTGAATCTGGGAATTTCCCCTGCCCCCACATGTGCTTCACTCCTCCTTCAACTCAACTGTGGAATAAATGGTCTTAGCCAATCAGGAATGAGCATAGGAACCCAACAGACAAATGAGATGCAATGAAATTTGGGCTGTGAGTCCTTTCATAGAGACAGTTTCTCATTTTCACCAGACGTGAGCATGAGAATAAGCAGGAGCTAGAGCAGTTGCAGCCATTTCGCTTCTTTGAGAAACCTGGGAATTTAGTATAAAGGAGAAAGCCTGGTGACATTGCTTGAGTTCAAGATGAAGCTGTAATTGAAGCTAGACTAACCCTTGTATTACCTATATCTACAAGCTAACAACTGTCCTTTTACTGAAGTCACTCTGAGTTGTGGGCCACCACCTGCAGCAACATCAGCAACAAAAAAAGTCCTCATATTGACGAGATCCTGTATTATTTCCCGTTTTCTACTCTAAAATGTTGGAAGCTTAAATTTAAGTTCTAAAAACAGAATTTGAAACTCACAGAGGATCGATAATATGATAACCTAGTAAATTAAAAACTATACATATATTTGCTTCAAATATGATAAAAATAAGTTTGTATCTTCAGATATGCCTAAACTAGAATTTTAAATCAAAACACCTGTAGGGCAGGGAAAATGTGATAAGACAATTAAGAATGACGAGAATGTTTTCCATTCTCTTTTAAGTTCCTTTGATTAACCCTCCTGTTGCTTTCCAGTTACGCAGCCAATCTGAAAATAGGGGTCTGGAGAGAAAATGCTTGAGGGGTAAGGTAACAGAAAAAAGGCCACAATCATTCCAACACCAAAACATCTGTCAGATGCCTCTGATCCCATAGAGGATCTTTGACTTTAGCTACCAACTTCCTTTTTTGAATTTTCTTCAGAGTCTATGCCTTCAGTAACTCATTAGAATACATCTTGTCATATACTTAACATCTGGAATGAGGAGAGATTTCCCAAAGGGCTCTTGGCTGCCTTATGGCCCCTGGAGGGAATTCCCTGAGAGTTAGGATGACAGTGTGTTAAACAGCAATCACTCATCTGGGAGATGGTTCGGCATCTTACCACATCTGAAAATAAAAGAACGAGGGCCCCTGGTTTTTGCAGGCTAAGCTTGGGGTTACATTACTTGATGCCAAAACATCCACATTAAGATAAAAATATTCAGTCAGCCATCCAAATATTCTCAAGGATCCAGATGTTTGACATCTTGTAAGCATAGCCTGCAATGGCACTAATTGAATAATACAATAATTCCCATCCCCCTTGGTCATTAAGCATTTATTATCATCTAGTTACATGCCAGCCACATAGGATGGATTGATTCATACCATTGGTCCTGTCCCTCATGGAGTTCACTATTTAGTGGCATACAAATTATACAGCAAACTACAAGAAAATGTGATGAATGATGTATCAAATTAGGAAACTTTCATTGCAAGAAAATACTGAGTTCAACTAAAAACAGGACTTCTACTAGCTAATTCTGTGCTTTTGTAAAAATTAGAAAAAGATGCCTCATTCTCTAGGCAAACACAATTTGCATCAGAACATATAGCATAGTGAGCAGAGAGTAGCAGGGCACCCTTTCCCCTAAAACACCCCAAAGAAACAAATACAGAAGACCACATATTACATCATCCTGTTTATGTGAAGTGTTCAGAATAGGCAAATTCGCAGAGGTAAAAAGGAAATTAGCAGTTGCCAGGGGCAAGGCCGGGTATAGGGAGTCAAGAAAGAGGAGTGGCCACTAATGGAAATGGGGTTTCGTTTTGGGGCGGTCCGACTATGGTGATGGTTGCTCCCTTTGTAAATATACTAAAAACCACAGTACGGAACACTTTAAATGAGTAAATTGTATGGTATATGAACTAAATTTCAATAAAATTTTAGCAGATGAGCTATGTGTGCCTGTCTGTGACTAGCAATGCTGCCACCTAGAGATACGCATGCTAATATCATGCCGACTCTGCTGGTCATGCAAACAAACAAGCACTTTAATGTTAGTATATACTCTATCATATATATGCAATACATTGGGTTGGTCAAAAAGTCCATTTAGTTTTTTCTGCAAAATAAAAGACACATTTTGTATTCTCATCAACAACTTGATTGATTTGGGTATTTTGAGTATGTCGGCTGTCTCCCACTCTTGGCTTCTAGTGGGTAGAGGCCAGGGGTGCTGCTAAACATCTTCCAATGCATGAGACAGCCCCACAGCAAAGAAATACTTGGCCAAAATGTCAATATTACAAGAAACTTCACAAACCAGTTTTGACACATTCAATCAGTCACAGCACCTTCCCCATACACCACACAAATCTTTTTTGTGTGTTTCAATTGGATTTCTACCTCTCTTGAAATATTAAAGCATAACACACCGAAAATGTTGCCTATCTTCTTCCATCTTCAATATTAAAATGGTTGTGCAAAAATTCACCAATTTTGATAAGTTTTTTAAGTGCATGCTGATATGACAGCTGTCAGAATGCAATCTAACAAAATTGTTTCAAATGAAGTTAAAGACAACTAAGCACTACTAGAGCCATTGTACTGAAAAAAAAACAGAACGAACTTTTTGACCAAGCCAATATTTGCTCTAACTATTATTCCCTTAAAGGAGAGAGCTTTTCAAAGTATGTTCACTCTGTTTCTGTTTAATTTTGTATTTATGAGTTAGGATGAAAGTTTGACTCATGGCTAAGACTTTATAAAACTCATTATATAAAAGAAAAGAAAAACATAAGCATAATCTACTTATTTTTAAAACTACTGCTGTCATAACAATTTTATGTTCCCTTGTAAGTGGGATTCTTTTTGCCTTCATGCTATATTTAGAGCATTAGTTACCATAACGACAAGATGTAGTTCATCATATAGAAACCCAACCCAAGGGGCATCTGTCAGGAATCTTTATATGATGTTACAATTATGAAAGGCAGTCCCATAGATCATTAGGCCCAGTCTTCTGTGTCTAGGACAGATTACCCTGAAACTTCCAGATAGATACGATATAAGCGTATTTTAACAAAATAAAATAAAAAACAAGGCTTGAGGAACCCCGATCCAGTATTTCATTTCAAAATTTGGTTCAGAATTCTGCAACTGAGACTTGCAGGCACTCTCTGTGCAACACGGCCCTAAGTAACTCGCTCATTGACTTTCTTCCTAGTGCACCAGCGGCCTTTCTTAGCCCAGCCCATGGCTGGGCCTGTTTCCTCATCTGAAAACGTACTAGCGATGTGCCTCTTCTGTCACAAAAAGAGAATTTCTTCCATTTCTTCCCTCTGTATAATTCATACCAGTGATATTTAACTTTTTGGCTCAGCCATCAATTTGAGACTGATGAAACCCAGACACTATTTCCAGAAAAATGCACAGAATACATGAAATTTAATTCAAATTTCAGGGTTTTCCTCTGAAGCCCATCAGAGTTCCTCTAAAGTTAAGATTCCTAGATTACAGGCTAATATATATTTCTTCTTTCCATTTCTTTTATTCATTCATCCACTCATTCATCCGAACACATAGCACATGATATGCTGAAAACTCCCCTAACACCTTTGTAGCCATGAGAACTGCTGCACCCAGGAGACTTTGAGGGGGCCCTCAGTCTCTGAAAGGGTAAGTGTCTGCTCTCTGTACTCCAGCGGGAGAGAATCTTCTTGTTCTACTGAAAGTTGCGTTCCCTTGTTTGATGCAGTTCTGTAACACTTTTTTCTTCTGGTGGACAGCCCTATGTAGGTCTGTGAGAGCCTTTTTCCCAGCTACACAGGGTTTTGGAGAAAACACAAGATTTCAGGTTTGAATTTGGCCCCAACAGGACCACTTTCCAGCTATATAGTCCCGGGCAAGTCATTTAATCTCTCTAACACTTCCTTTACTCCTTTGTGGGTTGAAACTAATAATGACTGCCTCACATTAACTTTCTGGGAGTGTGAGTGAAATGAAAAAAAGAAAAAGAGAGAGAGGGAGGGAGGGAGGGAGGAACGAAGGAAGGAAGGAGAGAAAGAAGAGAGAGGGAGAGAAAATGGAGGTAAAAGCATTTTGTAAACCACAAAACAAGTGATCCTTAGTATTATTTTGTAGTTAATGCTAGTGTTGAAAATTAGACACATGTCCTCAACCTTTGGCTTTACAGGGTGACAGAGAGGTGCAAGAGACCCCCGCTAATGAGTTCCAGTGTTCTCCTCTATTTTATTCAAATAATAGTTGTTGGAACAGAGCAGGTAGCACATTCCAGAACTGTGAAACCTCTCCTGAGGCCATTGTCAGCCTCTTATTTGCAGCAATAATGCACTAAATTAGAGAGAATTATATGCACACACACAGGTATTCACTCCACTGAAACACAGATCCTTCTAGACACTTTTCAAGATGAAAGATAATTTTAATTGTCTTTCTTGGGAGGATCTTAAAGAAAAAATCGTTACCGATGGCATTAGGACCCTTTTGGTGCCAAGTAACAGAAACCAGCGCTGCTTGCTCACAACCCCAGGTGGGGAATTTACACTGAGTTTACAGCCGCGTCGTGTGGATCCCTTGAGCTCGCCCGCATTGCCTGGCAGTAGGAGAGATGGAAGCTACCAGTCAGAGCCCTGAGAGCTCCCCCTCTGCTTCTCTAGGTGACGTGCTCACATGGCTCCTGACTCTTCCTCCTCAGATCAGCTTCCTCTGAACCTCCATCCAGCGGCCGACAGAACGTGGCTGCATCCAACTCCCAACTCGACATGTCTGTGCTCAGCACCCCAGGCAGACTTAATCTAGCTCTGTCCCAATTCCACATCCCCAGAGAAGAGGGCCTGATTAGCCTGAGTTGTGTCATGGGTGTGCAGGGATTTGAGAGGGCCCCAACAACCCCTCAACACCCTCTTTCCAGCCCACATGTGAAGCACTTGAGAAAAGAATGGGGAGAAGGAGAAGTAACTGATCGACTTTATCATCAGTAAAGGTGGCTAACATGTATACAGCGGGCTTCCAAACAGGGCAGGTGCCTTCATCCAAGTGACGAGGAGCAGAACAAAAGAAATGTACCCTGTGGGCAGAAAGCACCCAGAGGCAGCAGGAGGGAGTGCCTGAGCTAGAAAGCAGAAGTTGGGGCTTCCTCCGAAACCCTTCAAGCCGGTGACTGGCTCCTCCTCCCTGGGAGGAAGGAGTGAAGGAGGCTGGAAATGTAACAGAGGCAGAGTTCCTACAAGCTGGATGAAAGTATCAGGCCTGGGGAAGAAGTGTCACCCTCCTCTACAGTGTCATCGAATCAACCGTGTCTTTTTGTTCAAGGGCTAGGGTCATAGGGCGAGGCATGGCTCTAGGAAGCCCCTTTAGAATAGGCGACCAGTGAAAGGAATGATTGTGAACAGGGTGTGTATGTCAAAAGACATGTGAGGAGGGACCCCAAAAAATGGAATTATCTTCTGGAGGATGGGCCCCTTGTAGACAGGCTTCCCTGGCTCAGTGAGTGTTCTAGGAACCCATCTGTATCCATGTACCACTGGCATTGTTGTGAGAGGCTGCGTTCAGCTTCAGTGAATTTTTTTGGAAGACTCTTTCAAAGCATTTGCCTCATTTCATGATGGGTGATTTACGAGTGCACCTGCCCACACCGCGCTGAGTGTTCAACAATTTTTAACCAAAACAGCGTGACTGCCATGCCCCACCCTCCTTATTCACCCCATCTCTTGCTCAGAGCAACTTTTTTATTTGTTTCCCTGGATGAAAAAAGACCTCAAAGGGAAATGTTTTTTGCTGGTGTGGAAGACGTGAAACAAAAAATGGCAGAAGCACTACAAAGCATCAAAATTGACAAGTTCAAAAACTGTTTTGAGCAGTGGAAAAAATGTCTCGATAGGCATATTATATCAGGCGGAGAGTACTTGGAAGGTGACTGAAGTTTAAACATGTAAGAATAAATACACAATTTTTATAAATGAATTCCAGGGGGTTTTTGCCCCCCTCTTGTATACTACACCTGAAACCAATACATGTCAACTACAATTGAAAAATGGATTTTAAAAAGTATCTACTACAGTCATTCTTTCTTAGAAGTAAATGGAGAATCGATCCCTCAAAAGTTATGATTGGGCTATGGGCTCACTGCGGTCAGAAAAACACGGCAGGAAGGATGCTGAGACCATTGCTCTACTCTCCTAGGAAGGGGGTTCGGAGACTCGTCTGGCTCTTCTCTTCTTAGTGTGGCAGGAGAGGTTTGCTGTGCCCTTCAACTCTATGACCTTTCCACTCTTCAAGCCTATGAGAAGGACTTTCCTGCTTTGTTTTGCTTTAGCCTAACGTGGATTAGAAAAGATCTATGAGATCATGACTTCCCTATGTGGCCCTGACCAGCAAACACACCTGTGTCTTCCTGTGCTTTCAGGTGTTGCTAGACATTAGGGCCTTCTAGTAAAACCCCAACAGAGGGCACAAGCAGTACACTCACCGGAAAGCATACAGTGATGTGAGAAACGAGCCCATCTTCACGTATATAAATTATGCATTCTGGGGCCAGACCATAATGTACTTTTGTACAGGAAGTGGCAGCTATGATTCAGTTGTCTAAGCAGGAACTAGATGAAGGCGAGCTTGCAAGCCTGTAGTGACCTTTTTCCCAATTGCAAGGCAATATTAAAATAATTCTTCACTCAAGGTTCATCTTCTTACCACACATACTCTTCCGATTTTCTTCTTCAAGGAGCATGATAGATTCATCGAGAAAGGCAGTAGATTTTTTGTCAACTTTGGCTCTCATTCATTAAAGAAGAACAAGGGGCGCTATCTTCCTGTGACTTGCTAGAATATCTCTCTCTTTTTTTTGTACATTCTTTTACTGACCGACAACCATTGACTAGCTTTGACATGCTTCCTGTTCCAGAGGAATTTGCCATTGATCTAGCTTTGGATTAGAATAACTTATGGCACTTGTATGACCTTCCAAAACTACAGCAAAACCTGAAAAGTAGATGAATTTTGGTTTCAGCTGGAACTGGAATCACATACACAATCAAGTGCTTTCTGTCCAGTTCCCACGTCTGCTCTCTCTTTAAATCTTTTGCCTTTTTTGCTGCCTGCAGGCTTTTCCACATAGCAGAAGCTTGGCTATTGATATTACCCAAACTTTATGGTTTACAGCTTCATCTACCTCCAGGAGAGAATGACTTTATTATCTAGGACTCAAGTCCAAAATTCCCAGGGACATATTTTGATTGGTCAACTTGGATCACATGTCTCCCCTGAACCAATCAACTGTGACAGGTGGAATAACTTGAACAATATGCAGGGATGTGGTGTGGAAATGATGGGCAGACAAAACAATGTGTTTAGCCAATATATACACATACCCCCTATTCCCACATGTTTTTGCCATGGTCCATGTCACCTCTACCCTGCATACTCTAGAGGTAAAACACTGACACAGTGAAATAAGAAAAGTCAGACCCTGCATGTCTGCTGTGATGTACATCAAAGGCCTCTGTGTGGAAGCGCCCCACTTCTGAGCATCTTTCCTTTATGTGATTGAAACTATTAGATGATATTAGACTCACAACATCTGGAGAGCTCCAGCTGGTTCTTTCTTCCCCCCTCCCTTCTCTAAATCTCTGGAGGAAAGAGATGCAAGAAAATGAGGAAAAGCTAATTCTCTGCTGCAATCACGGACAGAGAAGAGCTATATTTTCTTTTTATTTTTTAACCATTTTGGAGTGTATAATTTATTAGTTTTTAGTACATTTGCCATGCTGTGCAACCATCATCACCACCTAATTCAGAACATTTTTATCACCCTGAAAAGAAATCCCATACCCACTCAGCACCACTCTCCATTTCCCCATCTCCACAAAGCAAACCACCAAGTTGTTTCCTGTCTCTATGAATTTACCTATTCTGGACTCTTCATATAATTGAAATCATATAATATGTGGCCCTTTGTGTCTGGCTTTTTTTTTTACTTAGCATAATGTTTTCAAGGTTCACCCATGTTGTTCCGTGTATGTTTGTATTTTAGTCAGATTAAAGAAGCCAAACCTTTCGATGTAAATCCAGAGCAACAGCATTAATTTTCATGTAATCTTTGATAAGGAAATTTCTTATTTCTTTTATAGCACTTGCTCCCATCAAGAACAATATTAAGTATCTTTTTAATAAAATGGAGGGAGATGCTAATCTTAAGCAAACTACAAATATGTTTCCCCTCACAGGGTGATAAGGATTAAAGAGATAAACAGTTAAAATGGACAATGGAGAAAAAAAAGACCATAATAGAAATTCAAGTTAAACATACTCATTTCAGCTGAAGCTAAGACTAGCTGTAGTTTGAGCTTCCTGGGAGCCAGTGTGAAAAGGGAGTCAGTGGATGCATAACTCTGTGGTCTGATAAACTCAGGGCCTACATGTTGCTGGGCTTTAATGCAAACAAAAGTGCAACACGTGAATGCTCATGCAAGGAATGCTGAATCACTGCATGGGAAATATCCTCAAAAGTCACCAAAATGTTCTTTCCTCAGCTGCCATCAGTATAGGTGGCCTTGACCCATCTGTCTGGTTTTCTAGTGCCTACATACACTTTTCCATAAGTTGAGGGATTTTCATTATTTCTTTCTTTGGCAGGGCACTGCCTCAACCCCAAGTCATATCCCGTACCTTCTTGGGTCAATCACTCTTCCTTTCTAGAGTTCACTGAACTTGTAACAATCAAGTTTGTTTCATTCACTTGTGTGTGGTGAGTTTACTATGTGAATGGGACTGTGCTATGACTGGGGAAACTGAGAAGGTGATGCTAAGATTAGTAAAGACAGTCCTTGCCCTTGAAGAGGTAATATTTAGTGAGAGACAAGAACATTTAAACAAACTCTAACAATGTATTATAGTAAGGGGCCACAATAAGCGTAGAGATAGGAGTTACGAATAGATGGTGGTCTAGCATCATTGTGTATTAGTGTCATCCTTTCATATACGAGTCAGAGAGAAAAGGAAAAAGCCAAAGGCACACCGCCGAGTTCACTTAGGACCACCTTTTGCTTTAGTGACCTGACCGACAGCTGACTGCTTTTTTTCTTTCCAGCACTAGCTTTATAGTCTAGCTTTTCTGGAAATATCCTCCTATGCATCATTCTATTTAGCACAGACATCTGTTTATATTAATTACTAAGATGCTCGCCTTTTCCTTTCATATTTCTGTTGCAACTCTGCCGTTCCCTCCCACCCCATTTGCAGGACACTCAAAATAGAACCTGACCTATTTTAGACTCTCCACTCATTGTTTATTAAATAAACACATTAGCACAGAGTGAAGTAGTTAAAAACTTCTTCTCTGGAGTCTGAAACCCTTGGATTCTATGCCCGTTTCTACAGCTTGTTAGCTGTGTGAGCTTGGGCAAGATGTTTAGCTTTTCTCAACTTCAAGGTCCTCATGAATAAAATCAGGATAAAAATCTACTTACCTTATAAGGCTGTGCTGGCATTCACTAAGGTTATGCATGTCAATTGCCTGATTTATAATGAATACTCGGTATTGGCTGCAACCACAAATATTACTGAAACTATTGTTGAAATTCTTTGGGCTCTATATTTACTCTCTTGGTCCCTTAGATCCACCTCAGGGGTAAAATTCCTCAAATTTGAGTCTAATTATTTGGTCACTATAGAATTTAATGTTTTCTCCTTAATTAAATTTCTCTTTCTATTTTTCTGGAATAACAGAATTCTAGCAAGGTCTCCCTGGTTATTATGCCAATAAAATAAGCAAATGAAATTACATACTTATTCACTGATTACGTATTGAACATCTATTATGTGGTAGGCACGACTTAGTTACTGCAGGTACAACAGTGAACAATACAGACAAAAATTTCTGCCCTCTTGGGCCTTCTTTCCCGATGCTTACAACAGCTAACGAGTATAAAGGACTTATTCTGTACCAGGAATTTCCCAAAACACTTTTTAAATATTACCCTATTTAATTACTTAAATGACCCTAAAGGGAGATAGTATTGTGATCCCCATTTTTTACCGATAAGGAAGCTAAAGCACAGGGAGACTAGACACTGTGTGTATAGTCTTACTGTGATGCAATGTGACCAAGCTGAACCCAGGCAGTTTGGTTCCAGGCTTACACTTCTATGCTGTCATTCTACGTAAATGACTTTCAAGTACTAAAATTTGCTGAAAAGGCAAATGGGGGAAAATAGGGCAGATTTTTGTTTAATTAATGTTGACCATCATCAATTTGATACAGAAGAGTAAGCTAGAATAGAAAATTGAAAAAAAATTCAAAAACACTCAACGTGAATGCACCTGGAGTGTACTTGGATTAAAAAAACGTTAAAAGCCATAAACATTTAGCTTCTTTCTACAATGCCTCTGAAAGACAGTTAAAATAAAGTTCCAATAATGTTATTTTTTAAAGGGTAGAAAACCTCTCAGGAAAGCACTAAGTACTGCATGAGGGTTGGGGATCATTAAGGGAACTGCCCCAGACATCAATTTGCATCTCAGAAAAGGTCACCTATAGACAATTATCTTTTCAGGACATCGTCTCTGCTGGGTTTACATCATCTGTCTTGTTTTTGTTATTTTAGTTTTATTTTTTAATATTTATTGAATTTATTGAAGTGACAATGGTTAATAAAATTTATATAGGTTTCAGGCATACAATTCTATAACACATCAGCTGTATATTGTATTGTGTGTTCACCACCCTAAGTTACGTCTCCTTCTATGACCATTTATTCCCCCTCTACTCTCTTCTACCTCCCTCACCTCCTGTTCCCTCTGGTAACCACCATCCTGCTGTCTGTATCTATGAGGTTTTATTTTGTTTTGTTTTGCTTAATACCTTCACCTCTTTCACTCAGCCCTGCAACTCTTGTTCCCTCTGACAGCTGTCAGTCTGTTCTCTATCTACGAGTCTGTTTCTATTTCGTTTGTTATTTATTTTGTTCATTAGATTCCGCATAAGCGAAATCACATGGTACTTGTCTTTCTCTAAATGGCTTATTTCACTTAGCATAATATTCTCCAGACCCATGCTGTTGCAAAGGGTAAGAGTTCCTTCTTTTCTGTGGTCAAGTAGTATTCCATTGTGTGAATGTACCATGGCTTATTTTATCCACTCATCTACTGATGAGCACCTGGGCGGCTTCCAAATCTTGGCAATTGTAAATAATGCTGCATTTGCATCTCTAGCACTGAACACAGTACTTGGCCTAAGGTACGGAAGGCATTCAGTGTTTACCAGAAATAAACTATTGCTACTAGCTTCAAAAGGAATAAAAAGAATGTTTCTTCTTGTCGGTCCCTTAAAACTGGTTGCCTGTCCAGTACACAGGGGCGTGAAGGAGCTTGTAGCTATCCCATTTCACTCAAGAACACAATGGCTATTAAATATTTCTCAGTTTGTCAACTGTGGGAAAACCAATAAGTGAATATATTAAAGAGAGAGTAGTATGTATTCAGGCTCTAGAATGTGCAAACTTCTATTTGCTGGGACAGGTAACCTGGTTTGAACTTACAACTTTTAACTGGGACAAAACTCTGGGGGGAAAAAAAATCCCTCCCATGTGCAAATGATTCCATCTGTGATCCTGTTAAACATTCGTTAGTTCAGTAGAACCTTGCCAAACTGCCACATTATCTCTTCTTTGTGACAATTAACATTTGATCCAGCAACTGAGAAATGGGGAAATAAACATAGACAATGGACTCCTTTCAATAAAGTAAGTATTAAATAAAACACAAACCTGTGAGTTCAATAAGGTTCTGAAGAACTAGCCAGGAATTGATGTTCCCCCCGTGTGATGAATCACTGGACAATGAACCCTCTGTCAGGACAGAAAAGAACAGTAAACTGGCAGCATGAAGAGACATGGGTTCTAACCCTAATTTTGCTCTTGTGCACGACCTTGGGCAAGACGGCAAATCCACCCAGATTTTAGTTTCCTCCTCTATAAATTAGGGATTCGGACTAGGCTCTCCTAGGGTCATTCTAGGTCTAATAAACTACCTTTAGTTCCTTCATCCATTTGATCAATATTTATTGAGTATCTGCTATGTGCTAGACATTGTTCTGGATCTTTGTAGGTAATAATTAGCAAGATAGGTAAAGACCATTCTATTAGAACTTTTAGCCTTGTGACTGAAGTAAGCATTCAACAAATAATTATGCATAACTTATATAATTATTTAAGCGTGGTTACATTAAGTGTGATGAAGGAGGGCAGCGTAGTATGAGCATGCATGACTAGAGGCCTTAGAATAGCCCCAGAGGTCAGGGAAGCTTCCCTAGGGATGTGGTATCCAATAGCTGCTATCTGATGGATGAGTAAGCATGGCCCAGGGGAAGAACAGAGGAAAGGTCTGTCCACGCAGAGGAAAGAAGCCAGGTGCTTGATAAACCAAAAGTAACTAGCAAGGGGCTGGGCAGTCGCAGAACTGAGGCTGGAGAGGCCAGCTGTGGCCGGTCATGCAGAACATTGCAGGCCATGGGAAGGTTAGCCTTCTTCAGTAGGAAAGGGAAGCCCTCCATGAGAATGATATGCGGGTAGAAGATCCACAGTCACTCTGACTAAGGGAGCTTCCTATTCTCTATCCTTACCCCTAAATTGTGACAGGCCCTGATGGACAAGGTCTTAACTTAGATCTTTCTGGATTAATTATTACAAAAGCAACATTGCCATCCAAATCTTCTCTAGGCTTCTTGGCTAATTCCACATAGGCTCATGGACCTCTCATCTCACACTTGCAAAAGCTTTTCTTTCTTTCTTTCTTTTTTTTTTTCTTGCACATCATTGCAGTATTTCAGCAAAGAACATGCTGCCAGAACTTTTGCAAACCCTCACTAATGGGGTTACCACCCAAATGCTCTCAGGAAATATCACCTTTTGTAAGAGCAGCTGTAGACAAAGCTTTGAAAGAAGTCAGCATCTAGCCTGCTATTTGAACTCCATAAAACTCACTTTCCCCACTTCTTTTCTTTGTAAAAGATCTAATAGCTTCTATTTAGAAGTTGAGGTGAATTTAAATCATGTGCTTCCTCTTTCAGGGGCTCTGGCATTCTAGATTTAACTCCTATTGTATACTGAAAGGCTTTGTACTCTAAGACTGTCAGAAACCAATCAGCAGGTGGGAAAGAACTGTGGATGTTCGGGGGCAGGGTGGTAGAAGGTTCGGCTGAGCACCTTCTCAAGTGTGCCTGTGCATACTTCAGCCATCTGTCACACTAACCATGAAGGATTTGAGAGATACTTGGAAACTGACTATAGCAATAACTCCCTAACAAATATTCTAGTTTCTTTATTCTGCCCTAAACAAAAATATGATGTATTTTTCTGTATTAAAAAAATGCAACCCTTTCACAGCACGCTATACAATGTCACATACTGTCTGTGTTCTTAATGTCTAACCATAAACAGGCCAACCCAATTTTTTGGACCTGAACTCTTCTGTGGGACTGATTTGGAGTTCACAATCAATATAGTAATGTGTCATTATTTGTCACTCACTGTTACTTTAATCATCTGATTTATAGCCAACCAAACAGTTCACACAAAAGACAGTTGGAGAAAATAGGTAATATAAAGTCTGGGCCCTATGTTTCATAGAAGAACCATGGAGTTATAAAACTGGGTTACTAACTGAGAATTGAGAGAAAAAACCCAGTGTATCTGATGATCTAATTTACCACAGAGGTCAGCCAGTTAGCAATTAGTCAGAAAGTTCTGCTGAACATTGTGGTAGTGAGAAGCTGCGTATTCAGACAATGCAAATTCTGCTGTCTGGGGCCAAGCTGCCAGAGTCTCCAAGAGATACCAGTATAAGGAAGAAATGGTATAGTACAGTGTTGAAGAACATAGATTTGGGGCTCCAGCCTGGCTGCTTCATTGCTGCATGGTCTTGGACAACGAATTCCCTGTCTATGCTTGAGTTTCCTTAACTTCAAAATAGGGATAAAAACACCTGGGACAGTGGTGAGCAGCATCAGGACTTGTGTGAGATGAATGAGGTTCTCACCTTGGGCAAAATGGCAGAGGCTACCACAAAACTCAGCAATACAGAGGAATAATATTTTAATGTGATATTCTCTTTCAAAAAATCAAATTTAATGCCAAAAATGTGCAATGAAGAAAATAACAAGCCTTTTATTTTTTTCTTGTGACTGAATGCTCTGAACTTTTTCTCTCTCCGAGTTTTTAACGAAAGGTTGCAGAGTCACATGTTCAGCCTTTTCTCTATACCACTGGTTGGGCAGCCATTTCTTTTCTTTTCTTTTTTTTTTTTTAACAGACTTTACCATTTAGAGAATCTGAAAATTTTCAAAATCATCCAGTCTTGATATTGACCTACAATCTACTTATTGGATGTCGTTTGTTTTATTTCTCCCACTAGAATTTAATCTCTGTGAAGGTATGGATTTTCTTAAAATCTTTTAAGTTGAAATAATTTTGGATTTACAGAAAAGTCAGGTAATTCATGTATATCCTTCATCCAGTGTGTCCCCCAGTGTTAATATTCATGATCTATTTATCAAAACCAAGAAATTAACATCTATGAGATGCAACTAACTAAACTACAGACTTAATTTAGATTTCCCTAGTTTTCCATTAATGTCCTTTTTCTGTTTCAGGATCCACTTTACATTTAGTCATCATGGCTCTCCCAGTTTGTGACAGTTTCCCTGTCTTTACTTGATTTTCATGACCTCAATACGTTTGAAAGCTACTGGTCAGATACTTTGATGTCTCTCAATTTGGGTTCATCTGATGTTTTTTCAGGATTAGATTGAGATTATGAATTTTGGGTAAGACTACCAGAGGTGAGGAAAGCACTTTTTAAATTTTATTTTGATCACTGCTATTTCCTCATGATCTAGAATAGTGCCTGGCATACAATGACAATAATTTGTCAATTATTTGAGACTGAATTTATATGGACCTACCTGATAATGTGGCTAAATAATGTGTAAATACATACTTACATGTTTATATCCATACAAGATTTTTCTAAAGAATATACTTGTAAAATGCTGACAGCTCCTAAAGAAAATTAACAGCCCTGAGAAATCCACTTATCTCCCAATGCAAGGTGGGGAATCCTGTTTTAAATTAACTCTAGGTAATTGACTGTAAAAAAAACAAAAAACACACACACACACAAAACCAAAAATAAAAATGTCCAACCAACCCAACAAGCGAAACAAAACAAACCCAAGAAACAAAAAAGGAGCCCCAAAATGTAAGAAAGCCAACTTTGAGTATAAATGAACAGCATTTGAAAAATGCTCACTAGTTTTTCTCCCAAATCAAATACCCTTATTCTTAACTAAGAATTTGCAGAAAGAAAGCAGTTGGGTCCTATTTATTCCCCGAATCACTAGCATCCAGCATCTTTCTTGTTCCCAGTGGTTCTTTATAAACACTGGCTTAAGCCTCGTCTACACTATTAAACACACCACATAAGGAGACGCAGACTGGCCCTTGGGCAGCCACTCCTCCAAGTGACGTGGGAATGATTTCACAAACTAATTTTGACTCAGACAAGCACACATTCCAATTCTAGCTCTCGTTGGGCAAATTTCTCGAGCTCTTTGAGTTTGAGAGGCACTGTTGCTCTATTTTCTTCATCTATAAACATGGAAAAAGCCTTTTCACCTTGGTTGTCGACAATTAAACAAAGCAACTATTTTTAAAAGGGCCTCACAGGAAAGAAGGTGAAAAGAGATGGTGAACAGTGACTTAATCTTGGGTGATTTGGGCAAATGTATCAGACCTTCAGAGCACCCCCACATCTGCCTTGGCCGTATCTACTAAAATTCTACTCTCTGTTCAAATAGCTTTTCAAATACCGGGTTGTGACCTCTTCCTGGAAGCTCAGACATTTATACTCCCTAGGTTAACATATTATTTCAATAGCTGTGATCTTACAGGCGTATCATCTTATCTGAAATGATAAATCTACAGCTTCTAGCCATGTGCCCAATGCACACTTCATTAGTTTAGCTAGGTATTATGGTTATTTCGGGCAGTCCTATGAAGACTGTAAGCTAGTTCAGAATAAGAACCCATTTTTGTCTTTGCATCCAGATGAGATGTTTACCATGAGCTGAATCATACCCCTTTTAAATGTATATGTTGATGTCCTAACCCCTGGGGGTACTTCAGAATGTGACTACATTTGGAGGTAGTGTCTTTAAAAAGGAAATTGTGAGGTCATGAGGCTGGGCTCTAATCCAATATGACTGGTATTCTTATAAAAGGAAGAAAACTGGACACATAGGTGCAGAGGAAAGGCCCTGCGAAGATACGGGGGGAAAGGCTATCTGCAAGCCAAGGAGAGAGGCCTCAGAAAAACCAGTCCTCAGACTTCTAGCCTCCAGACTGTGAGAAAATAAATAAAATAAATTTCTGTTGTTCAAGCCAAAGTCGGTGGTACTTTGTTATGGCAGCCCTAGTAAATTAATACAGTGTTTGATAGTCGTTCTGAAATAGCTACGTAAATCTGTCTTTGGGAGCACATCCCTGCTCCTGGGTTAGAGATCATTCCTATTTATTGCAATAACAGCTCCTAGTACTCTCTGTTATATCACTCATCTATCACACTGCATTGGAATTATTGCTTTATTGTTCATTATAACATATATTATTTATTACATTTGGTATAATTGACAGAAAATCTAATTCAAGCAAAGTGGCAATCTACTGACACTTCAGGAGTAGGTCTAGCTTCAGGAATGTTTTGATTTGAGGATTCAGATGACATCATGAGGACCCGGTCTCCTCCTGCCTCTTAGCTCTGATTTTCCCCACGCTAGCTTCACTCTCAGACTTCGGGTGATGGCAAGCAGGCTGCCGACAGATTCAGGCTTGCGTACGCCCAGGTTCAAGACCAGCTCTGATAAAAGAAAAACACTTTGTTCATCAACGGTCCCAGCAAAGATTCCTTAGGTTGCATTTCATGGTATTGGTCCACACGCTTGTCCCTGAACCAGTAAGTGTAAGCAGGGATGTAAGTCTCAGACCAGGGTGGAGTCACATGCCCCACCAGGGAGACGGACACCTGATACCCATGGACTGAGGGAATTAGGGGACATGCTCCCCAGGAAAAATTGAAATCCAGGAGAAGAGAGGATGGGTGTTAGGTGAGCAACTGGTTTGTTGCTCGTCTATGACTGTTATGCTCTCAAGGACCAGCAGCCTCTGTCCCCCTCCATCTTCTGGACCTAGCATGGGTCTCTGATTATAAGAGGCAGCAGTACGTTGAACGAATGCAGTACGTGGGGAGCCGTCAACAAAGCGTGAGAAGGAGATTTCTATTCCTGCTGCAGTCAGGACAGCGTCCCTCTGGTCTGTCTCCACGGTGACAGCCCTAGTGAGACTGTGTGTGTGGACGGTCATGATCAGTTCTACCTGGACATGACAGAGGGGCTGAAAATTAAAATGGGAATAAATGAGGAAGGCGTGGGGACAGGAATCCTACCCCAAACGTTTCTGTTCTTCACTTCGACCAGTCAGCAGTAATTGCATCAGATAGGTTACAGAACCACCTAGTGGTCAAAGAGCACCCAGGCTCGCAGTACAGGCTTCACATGGGGTGTGCCACGAGACTAACCGTTGCCATCCTGGGCTTGGGGAATGGCACACCCTGGTCGCTCGAGGGTCTCAGTGCCCTCCCTGGCTTCCACATTTTCTCTTACTTTTGGCAGTGCCACTGAAGGCAGAAATTTGGGATAAAATGAGTTAGTAATATGATTATGAGGGGTGTTGAGAAAGGAGGGATATGGAAATTACAAAGGAGACTGAAAATTTTAGTGGAAATTTCAGTGCCACACGTTCCCCTCATGTCTGGTAATCTGTGAGGCGTGGAGGGCACATGAGGGACTTTCAAATTCTAGTTTACTTTTTACTTATTTATTTTTAGAGAGAGGAGAAGGGAGGGAGAAAGAGAGGGAGAGAAACATCAGTGTGTGGTTGCCTGTTGCACACCCCTGCTGGGGGCCTGTCCCACAACCCAGGCATGTGCCCTGACTGGGAATTGAACTGTGACCCTTTGGTTCACAGGCTGGCACTCCATTCACTGAGCCACACCAGCCAGGGCTTCTTCATATATTTTTGTACTGTTTGAATTGATTTACAATATGTACACACTGCTCCTGTAATAATAAAAAAGACCATATGTTTTAAACCTAAAGAAATGGATGCTACTTCAGCAGGGAGGTTTTCCCTGGTGTCTTATGACCAGATGATGGTCAGTCTGCACTAATCTATTCGCAGAAGCCCCATACATACTGTTCGGATATGCACTGGCATTGTGGGCATAGGCAGTAGCTTTGGCACTGAATAGTACTACCTTGTTCAACTGGGAAGTTCATCCTTGGATCCAAACACTCCAGTCTTCCCCAGAGAGTCCTGTTCTGGTAGTATGAGACTCAAAGACCCTGACCTTCATCCCCGAGGGAGTTGGTCCACTGCAGTGTTTGGTGGCAGTAAGGCTGGGAGATGAAGCTGTGATGGTTTTCATTTTGTTGGTGGACATACAGCCAAGATTCAAAATGCAGCTGAGTGGCCTATGGTGCCCCACCTGATGAGTCCTCAAGGTCCCAGATCATAATGCATATAATAGAGCTATGATAGTTACATGCACGATATTTAGAAAAATAGTATCAAAGTTTTATTTGGGAAGGTTAGTTTGTGGCCCGATGTATTGGAAAGGCAGAGACATGGGCTTCCAAGATACCATTTAGGAGAGTGTTGTAGTAATTCAGGGGCAACTTTTTTTGTCAACATCAAATCTCCAGTGTGCCTATTACAGTACCTGACAAGGTGTTGATGATTAAGAAGCACTGGTGGAATAAATGTTTGTTTAAACCTGGATGATTAGTTACAGGATTGTAGAGGAAGGAAGCCCAGGAGAGATCTAAAAGGATACAGAAGACATAACTAGTACTTAGATGTAAGAAGTTGGGCAGAGAGAGAATCAAGTGATGGCTGCAGTCTTGATCATTACTGGAATGGCCATGGGAGAGAGATGGAGATGGAAATGAAGATGGGGATGGGGATGGGGATGGACAGGGAGATGGTGAGCAAGAGGGAGAAGGAGGGGGAGATGGAGATAAGGAAGGAGATGGGGAGGGAGATGGAGACAGAGATGGTGATGGAGATGGAGATAGGGAGGGAGGGAGAGAGGTGGGGTGAGAGAGACTGGATGAAAGAGAGAGAAAGAGAGAAAATTGTGGATTGTGGAGAGACAGCCTGTCAGAGCAGAGGAGAGAGAGAGAAGAGAAGTTCCATTCATTGTGCATACGCTGAGTTTGAATGGTCTATGAAACACCTTACAGAAATGTCCAGCAGGCTACTGATGACAGGGATTTGAGCATGAGTGTGAGGTTCACCAGTGGGATATAGATTTGGAGGTAAGAGCTGAATCTGTAAGAGCCAACAAACTGCCTCAGAGGGCAGGACATAAACACAGAAAACCGAGTGCCCAAAATCAAGTTCTGAGGATAGTTCACTATTTCAAAAAGTGTTGGGCACAGTGGAAAAACTTGCAGCTGCTAAGCTTTTCCAACTGCCAGCTGAAACCTTTTCTAAAGGCCCAGTGAAATTACTTGACACTTTAAACGTGGACTATAGAGTTGTTCAAAGTCAGATATGAAGTGGAAAATCCTTCTGAGATACTCAGAGGGAATAAAATATTCCCATCTCTCAACTGTGCTGTTTCAAAATTCTCAAAAGCAACAAAAATCCAGATACTTCAATGGAAAAGTTTGCGGCTGAAGTTTGCTCTCATTCTAGCCCACGCGTGTGGACCTCCCCTTCTGTTTTCCCCTTAGTCTCCACTTTGTAAAGAGGTTGTTTAAACCTGTGCCTCAGATTCCCACAAAGCAACCCTGTCACGGAGGGAACATAAAAAGGGAAGTTCAGCACATTGATAACAGCTTTGCTGGGAATCAGTGGGCGGGGACACCAAAGGCTGCTGTCCGGATCGGTGTGACCCCTGAGCAACAGGAGCGGTTAATTGGCAAACCATGAAGG
Organism: Mormoops blainvillei; assembly: GCA_004026545.1. Taxonomy (NCBI): domain Eukaryota; kingdom Metazoa; phylum Chordata; class Mammalia; order Chiroptera; family Mormoopidae; genus Mormoops; species Mormoops blainvillei. Next base: position 250,180 of record PVJD01001221.1, read on the forward strand.
ATCATAGTGGGAGAACCAGAGTGGCTCAGGCAGCCTTCTGAGGATGAAAGGACTATCCTTTTGGCAGTAACCATTTGTTACTTCTTTGCTTCCCAGTGGCTCTTTTCTTGTACATTTACAAAAATGGTACTTTTACAGATGGAATCAGGCATCTAGAAACAAGAGACAGAATGGGGGAGCAGCTCAGCACAATTGTTGCCTTAGGTGGTTTCCAAATAGGTTGGTGGAGGACATGTTGAAATAAGCATATATGACTTTTATGGACGGCCTAGGAAAGATTCTCTCTCAAGGATAGTGTGCGTGCACGCACATGTGTGTATGTGTGTTAGCAGCGTCAATTTGGATAGGCGAATGGAAACATATGGTTATTCCATGGTGCCCCAAGTATGATAGAAACAATGCTTTTTTTTTTTTTTTTTAACTAAACAGATATCACATGGAAGCAGGACCCAGGTGTTTCCTTTCTGAAGGAAAGGCCCGAGAACACTAAAATCTACTGTCAACAATGAAATCACATTGGCAGAAAAGCCCAGTGATTCTCGAATCAAATTCTGTAAGGCTTATAACACTGTAAATACAGCTCATTAAACTCCTGAAAAGGAGAGAAATTAAGAAGCAATCATTTTAATTATCATGTTTGCGTCAAGTTTAGCCAACTGTTACAGTAATATCACTTGGCTTGTTCTACTGTAATTATCCAGTAAGTGTACAAAGAAAAACAAATTAGAACTATTTATAGCTCTGAAACTAAGTGGAAATGAGATATTTCCCAAGTACTATTACAATAAATATAGGCTTGTTGACGCTCCTTCAAATTATGCTTTAGGACTTTTAACCACTTATGTTATTCTTCAACTGAATTAACCTCCATGAAGCGAAGAAAGTTCCAATAGTGGATCTCATTGAACTTATTATAAGATGTGCATATCAGGTTGAATAACCAGGTATTTGTTTTATTTGAGCCAAATTGGATAAATCTCATTAAGAAAATGTTAACTAATATGCGAAGGATAAATGCATTTTTTTTAAGTCTTTGCAATGAGTTGAGAACATTATGTGACTTTATGAGTCAGTTGCAGAATCAAAGCCACGGTCAGGATTCACATTCAACTGGTGTAGATGCCCCCAGGTCGAGATAATAATGAATTATATGTAAAAAAATAAAAGGAAATATATATCTGGCATACAGGAGGAAAAATCTGTATTAGAGATAACTGTGGATTTTTTTAAACAAGTAATATCTCTCGCTCAGCAAAAACAAATAAAAATTGTATGCAATACCACTAGCCCCAATACATGCACAAGACATACAAATTAGGTCCTAAGTAATTACATTCACCATGGTATAAAAAAGTGTGTCCAAATCTTCTCGTGATGGTTCTGCACCACTGTTACTGAGACTCTCACTGTCCATGATAATCCATAGTACCTACTGCCATTACCTGCTTTCAGTTTACAAGGCTCCTTACTAAGCCCTTAGCATTTCTTCACTCAATTATTCCCATACACAAATGCTATAGTTAGCTCTGTCCTGCAGATGTGACAACTGAGGCTAAGAGGGGATATTGCCACAAGATCTTAGTGGGGAAGCTTGCTGTTGAGCTCTAGTTTGTCAGATGACAGAGCCTGGACTCTTAACCATCGTATTCTGTCCTGACAAACAGGAACTTCAAATACGGACGGTATGAGCAGGACTTTGGAACGCAGCTGTACCAGCCTGCCCTTGCGTTGGAGGGAGCCACGCCGATCTCTGCTTCAGCAGGTGTGGCCTGGGCCCTGGCCCTTCCCCCAGCCACAGGTTAGTGCAACCGGCTCGTGAGCATCTAGCCAGGCTTGTTATCAAGAAAACAGTGCCCTGCGTGTGTGCGGCCCTTTGGACTTTGTCAAGCCCTTTCACATAAATGGTCTCTTTTGATCCTTGACTTCAGTGACGTGGGCAGAGAAACCATATTTATCACCATTTTACAGGGATTTTAAAACTTAACTTGATTCAAAGCCATATGGTGGGTTCAGGGCAGAGCCAGAGGTAAAATCTGGTTTTGCCCTTCTGCCCAGCGCCTTCCACTTTCGCCTGGCCCTTCCGTGTGAGGAAACATATGCATGACATATGCAAACCTGTATATAGAACGGAAGTGCAGTGCCTGAAGGAATTCTCCAGGAGCCACTAGGCAATGTGACTGGCATCTGGTAGGGAGTGAGCTTCATGTTCTCATGTGATCTGGAATTTAGAACTAGAGGCAGACATCTCTAGTTTGTTTCAGAACTGAACCAAAATTCACTAATCCAAGCCTCAAAGAGATTAACTCAGCTTCCGATGTATTGCCCGTAAAAGGCCCTTTGGGAGCGCTAGCCTGGTGGCTCAGTTGGTTGGAGTGTCGTTCCACACACCCAAAAAGGTCGCGGGTTCAATCCCTGGTAGGGGCATGTACAGGAGGCAACCAATCAATGTTTCTCTCTCCCTTCCTCTCTCTCTCTCAAATCAATTAAACAAACAAAAAATCCTTGGATGTGGATTTAAAAAGTCAAAATAAAAAGCCCTTTGGGAAAAGAGGCAAAAATTTAATTCATTTATAATTTCAGTGCTGTGCATATGATTTATTTTTCCTAGTTTGCCCTTAGGATTGTAAATGAATTATAAGGCAGCATGGATTCTTTTCAAATGTTACCACATTTTCAAGTTTGCAGAACTGCTCTCTAGGTCAAATCATGGCTATACTCATTATTGGCTGTGTAACAACTGGGCAAATACTTTGAGTCTTTAAAATAATCTACACAGTGATAATAATAACAACTACCTCACTGGACTGTTGTAATCTTTAAATGAGAGATGCATGTGGCACACCTGACAGTGCCTGACACATGATATGTGACAAGCACATTTTAGTAGTTGATTTCACTCGGCAAAAGTATTTTTACATGCATATTTGAAGCCATGTATGCAAATAGTGATCGTGCTTTTGTCAAATTATTTTATCTTAAAGTTGAAGTTAGCCAGATTTTTTTTTTCCCTAATCAAATGCATCACTTACAGTAACCGGGAATTAATATCGTTGATGAGTCTGCATTTTCTTAATGAAGGGGGTGAGGTGCCAGAGCTGCTATGGCATGATCCCCAGCCGGGATGAGATTCTCAGGCTTTCTCTTCATGCTTTCAAGTTCACTTTGAGTGTTCGAACTTCACGACCTTGTGAGCTGCTTGAAGGCTCAGGCAGATGTTTCCATCTGGATCCTCTCACAGACTCTACCACACAGCGACCACTCAGTGAACACTTGTTGAACGCGGACTTGATGCCAGAAGACTAACACCCATTCATCCACTGGAAGCATTTATATTGGCTTCGAGATTCCCATTCTATTTGGTTCATAAGAGCACCTCCATTGCTCGGGGGTCGTAAGTCCAGCCTGGGGTATGCACTGCTTTATTCTACCCCGAGCAGCTCTTATAACACAAAACAAAGGGGAGGGATATAAAAAGAGAGAAAAATAGAGAAAGAGAGAAATGAGGAGAGAGCAAATAAGTGAGGAAAAAATGAATTAATGGATTTTATTTTTTTATCTTTCACCATATAGCCTTCAGTATTATGTCATCTTTTTTAATATACCCATTTATAACTTTTATAATTTAAAAATGTATAAATCTTTCTGTATTAAAATATTTCAATTAAAATGGTAACATAACTTGGGACCTGATTTGCTCATTGCTGCTATCATCCATGATTTGGAGGTTACTGGGAGTCTTGAAGTAACAGAGTAGGAGGGAGGGAGCATGGCTTTGAAATTAGACAGACCTGGCCCTACAGCAATCTACATAAGCATTCAATTAGGCTCTTTGAGCTTCTGTTTCTTCTTCTTTAAAATAAGATCAATGATTAATTCCCTTTTGAAAATCGTATCGAGGTCAAGAGTACAAGTTCTGGCAGCACTCCGATGATGGCTGCAACATCTGCTAGAAGGTACGGTTGCGTGCACTTCATTTTCCTTAAGAATGAAATTTAGGCATTAACAATACCTACCTCAGCGGGGTTTTAGGATGAATAAATTAAATGAGATAATCAGGAAAAATTCCATTCTTCACATTAGTAGACCTGCATTATCAAAAAGTGTACACAATTATTATTTCAGTTTTAAGTTTGTTAAAATAGTCAGAATTTGTTTTCCCTCTTGATATTTATGTAGCTATATTATACTATATACTATATATATAAATTATATTTTATACATAATATCCTTGATTTTCCCTCTTTATCTGCAAAACCTAATGTTTTATTATCTGACCCTTCACAGAAACAGTTCATTAACCTCTTGTTAAGAAGATAGGAACTCATACTATCCCAAGGTACTGCTTCCTCTAACACATATATTCCTATTAACGAAGCCAACTCCACTTAAGTGAGAAGAGAGAGAATGAGGCTAGAGGAGGGAGAGGTTTCTTCCCCCTATTCCACTGTTTTCAGGCCTAACCCAGAAAAGCTCATTCCAGCTTTTAACAGCGCCATGCCTGGATCGATGAAATAAAAGGCAACGCAAGTGGTGATGCATATAGGGAAAAATATACTTCATGCACCAGGCAGGTAACAAACACTTAAATGTGAAAAGCACTGCTTGAAAATCCTTGGAAGAAAGAAAATATTGAGGCTGCTTTTATGGCTTTGGGATAAGAGACACAAACCACAAAGGAAAAAAATGTAGCACTTCATCCCTATGTAGGTCCCTCGGAAAATCCTTGCATTTACGTACCAAAAAAGACAGACACAGGGCTGTTAAGGGATGATTGTTTGTTAAAGAAGCAACTGAAGACAAAATTAATGTCTATCAGCAGGAAAACCAGTCAATACATTGCAACATATCAGTAGGAAACTACACACTAGTAAACAGAGCTTCATGAAGTATTCACACAGCTAAATCTCACAAACTTCTCAGTGGAAAGCAGAGGTTTCAGAAGAATAACCATTTATATGAAAATCAAAAAAATGCTAAATAATATTATACTGTTTAAGGCTAGACACACACATGATAAAAATATGAAAAAATGATAACAATGATAATCCTAAAATTCAGAATAATAGTACCATCTGATGAGAAGATGGGCTGCAGTCAGGCCGCACGCAGAGTATTTCCACTACGCTTAAATGTCCTTATATTTTAACCAAGAGGCAGGGTGCATGGTTATTTATCATCATTTCAAAACTCTCATTGCACATAGAATATATGATAAAGATCAAATTAAAGAATCAAAAAATTTTCCTTTCCTTTATAGGCATTGCCTTCTGAAAGCCATGCTGGCTTTTCCTGCACTTCCCACATTGCCAAAATGGACATAATTGCTTTCCTTAAGAGTAGCACAGCTTTTATTTTGTCCAAGACATTTTAGTTATTGAACTAAGGAAATGGCTACTAGACTTTTTGCGAAAAGACATGTTATACCCAGGAGGCCTATGCTCATATAGATAGAAGTCCTTGGTACCTTTGAGTGACTTAGGTTATTTTTATATCATTGAGAGAGGCACGGATGAACCAAAAAGAAGGAATCACCCTCATGGTAAAATAAAAACTCTGGCCTATGGTGACGTGCCTGCTTAGTAATATTTTTCAATGCAATTAGGCTAGAAGGACAAAATATTTAAAAGCCAAAATTATATTAGGAGTTACTGGGGCAAAATGAGATTTTCTTTCTAAGGTATAGTCAAAACGTCTTCGAATCATTTCAAGAGGTCTGCAAAGAAGCAGCGTCATTAATTTGCTTGCATAACTTGCTCATCTGGTGCCATATGAGAAATGCATATGTGTGTGCGCATGCACCTTGTTAACAAAGAAAATATTCTATTCCACATACACTTTCACATAGCCTGATACAATTAGAATATGTGTAGGGCACGCCTTCCCTTGTCAATATATTCTTTTTAAAATATGATTGAGATATTATTATTTTATATATAAATTTATAATATATGGGCTGGGGCAAAAGAAGGTGACTTTACATCCTACTTTACAGTGTGAGTACATGAAACAGTTTATTCTTGTATTACTATTAATTATTGTTTTTTTTCCCAAATGAACAACTGTGAACCTACTTTCTCCCATCCATTGTATAACATATATATATATATATATATATATATATATATATATATATATATAAAGAGTCCATGTTATATCTAAAGGTTACATACATATTTCAGAATGGAAATGATTTAGAGAATCTAATACAATGTCATTTTAAAGAAAGAAAACTAAAAATAACTTAAGGTCTCATTCAATTGTTGGCAGGGCTAGTGTTAAGATACGTATTTTTCACTCTCAGTTCTCAGTTCAAAAGTAGGCAACAAATATTCTTAGCCACACAGAAAAGAAGTAAATGTGAGGTCACTCTTATATACTTGTCATTAGACACCTGAAACATGCACGTCCCTATCTGGGCTATACAATTAAAGAAAGATGTGAAGGATTCGGAAGGGTTTAAGAGAAGAGTCCAAGCGCATTCAGAAAAAGAAAAGTTCTGAGGGAGAAAAATTAAAGCATTAAAGCAGAGAATATTCCACTTCTAAGGAGGAAGCCAAAGGCAGGACTTTGTTCACAGTAGGTACTTAATGGCTTTAAACTGCATTTAATGGGACAGAAGCCATACTCTGGGCATTAGCTATATCGTTCCTCTTTAGTATGTAGATAAACTGCCTACTTTTTATAGCTCTCTAACTGTTTCAATTCATAGGCTCTGCCCTGAATCATAGCATTATAATTGCCAGTGGGGAAGTGTTTTTGAAGCAGCACCAAGTGCAGGAGCACACTCAGCCTAGGGGGCAGAGGAAACAAAGCCCAGGCGTGGTAGTGAGTGGATACTCCTCCAGATCTTGGCCAGGGACCACAGGTTCCCTGCTGTCCTCTTAGAGGATGTGACCTGATCCCATCTCTAATAAAGAGAGAACAAGAAGACCCGAGCTCTAATTGCAGCATGAGCAATTTAAATTAGTGGTTAAGAAAAATTTCCCAACCCTAGGGCTTAAATGGATTTCTGAGAGGTTTTGCAAACATCTTAATATCAGCAAGAATTGCCTTGTGATATGTGGATGCTTTAAAACTGATGTAGAATTGAGTTTCTTTATAAAATTGATTTAAAGCTGTTAACATACCTTTCTGCTTGTTGTTTGCTTTACTTTTAGGACTTACTGCTTTTAAAACCATGTAAATAGGCTTTATTTTGACACACTAAAATTTTTGTATCAATGTTTATATAACACAGTGTAAGTACTAAAAGACATCCCCTAGCACATCTTAGCACAATCCCTCCAGCCTTCCCTCTGCAGACCCTCTGAAGGCCCCAGATTCCCCTCTGTCATCTTCAATTCAGTCTTGACTTTCATACTCCGAACTCAGCTCCCATTCTGCCTCTAGCTGGCTCCTCATTCATGGTTTCTTCATAAATGATTCTTGTTTTTGTGATATGAATAAAAACATAAAATCAGTGTGACTCATGTCCAATATTAAATTCTATCTTTGGTTCAAAGCAGATGATCAAAGCCAGCCACGTTTAAACACCATTCACTTCATTGGAGATGCAGATTAATCTCTTATGAAACAACAGAGATGACTGAATCTTTTACAGAAAAAGAACCATGTTATCCCACCAGGAAGACTGATCTAGACCAGAGTCGGAAGAGTATGGTCGAAAGAGATGGTAAAAATTGAGCCTGTGTTTTAAGCGTGGCCTTGTGACAGACACTGGTGTCCGATGATGCTTATTTGATTCAATATGCCTGTTCATGTAGTAATTAAAATGTGCCACAGTTAAATGGTAAGAAATATCAATTTTTAAAAAGGCACTGAAAAAGCAAGCCTACTTACAGGCCATAGAACATTATAAATAGAATACCAAAACAAATGCCCTCAAAACACACTATCCAATCCCAACAAAAAAACAAAAAAGCAGAAGGAAAGCATTTTAAAACATTTTATTAAAAATTTCAACTCTTAAAGCTCAGTACAAATTTATGTAACAAACATTTCTGCAGATGTCTGAATTAGAGATGTTGATTTCAGTTTTCTTGTTAACTGCTACTGTGGTAGAACTTAACTCTTGAGAATTTAAATAGGAACGAAGTGGGTAACAAGGCTGAACAGAACCACTATCAGGTCTTATACATTTGATCTTACCTCTAGTAATGAGCATTGATACAATTAAAGCATGCCTGAGTAAAATGTAAGGGATGTCCTGACATGACAAAATTCCATGGCTATACAGACCCATTCAAGGGGAAATTAAAAATGGGCACTTTTCAGAAAATATTTGTAAAAGCTATGTAAAAACAGTGACTTAAAAATTACACTGTTGGAATGACTCTTCTAAATGGGCAAGAAAAAAGAAAGGCAGCTCACTTTGAATGAAGTAATCCCTCCTAAGGCAGGAATAATTTGAGGTGTGAGTGTTGACATAATCCTTTCAGCGACACTCACATTCCACTGCTCAAGAGTAAAAACACTGTGACCACTGAGGACCCAAGAGCAATGCCTCATGCAAACATGGATATGGCTTCTTTGTTACTTGTTTCAACAAATTGCACTCAACAGAGCTATTAGGGAGTAAGTTTATTGGAATTTTCAGAATTAAATTCTGAGTTTAAACGGTGATCAACCTGAGCACTATTAAAAGCAAATGTGACACTCATAATGAAAGATACCAATAACAATGCAGTACTATTTATAACTTTTTTAAAAAGGTGCAAAGATCCTACTTGTCCAACAATAGGGGACTGGAATAAACTAGACTCTGTTCATATAATATCCAGCTTTTAAAAAGAATGAAGTAAATTTCAATGTTAAACATATATAGTGACACCCATAATAGATTGTTAGGTTAAAAAAAAAAAAAAAAGATGGCTTTGAAAACATCGTACTAAGTGAAAGAAACCGGAAACAAAAGGCCACATTTTATGCTTCTATTTATACAAGATGCCCAGAATAAGCAAATCCAGAGACAGAAAACAAATAATTAGTAGTTGCTATAGTATTTGGGAGGTGGGGAACTGAGGTACAGATTGCTGCAGGGTGATGGAAATCGTTTGAAATCATACAGTGATTGTTGTATGACATCGTGAATATGCAAAAACCACTGAATGGTATACTTTAAAACTGTTGAAATGGTGTCGTTATATAATTTTTAATAAAAATTTGTTTTAAAAGATGCATGCATGCGTGTATTTATCGTGCATATAAGCCACTGAGGGAAAAAGGGAGGGGGAGAGGGTACTGTGTGTATAGTCTGATAAAAAGCACAGTAATTTATCCAAAGGAAGTTATGCAGGGCATGAAATTAGGTGGGGGAGTCTTTCACTTTCTTGGTATTGTATTTTTTTTCTCTGGGTGAAAGTACTACACTGTTTTTTTCTCTATTAAAATCTCCTGAACTGTGGAAATACAGATGTTCTAGCAGTTTGCTCTATCTCCCACTCTTCCCCCATGCTTTAAAAATAATCATTGACATAAATTTACATATCATAAAACCGACCCAATTTTAAGTGTACACTTTAATGATTTTAGTTATGCAACCACCATCAAAGTTCCCTCCTACTCATGTGTAGTCTCTTCCACCTCCAAGCAACTACAAATTTGTTCTCTGTAGATTTGTCTTTTCTGGTAATTCACATAAATGGAATCATGTGGTATGTGATCTTTCATATCTGGCTTTTTTAAAAATTAGCATAATGTTTTTGAGGGTCATCATTTTAAGACAATAATCCATTCCTTTCTATTGCCACACAGGGGTATTACTTTTTATCAAAATGATGGTGTGAAGCTGGAAAAAGAAATATTTTCATTTTGAAAATTAAAACATTGAAAACAACAAAGCTTTTAGGGTCACTGAGTGCCTACAGAGAAGACTCTACCAAGTCCAGAGTATTATCAAGGATCACAAAACTGAAAACTGTAAGCAAATTTGTCGCTAAGTTTTACAAAAAAAGGCATTCAGTTAAACTATATTTTCCTGGGAAAAAATGAAATAACACTATCGCTTTACTTTTAGGAGAATCAGAGTTAAGCCAAGTAGGTATATTTAGAAGCATATCTTAAATGTTTCTATTACTTCATTTGTTTCCTCATTTTGAAAATTCTTTTTGTGCAGCAAGTGCTGAAAAGCTATTTAAAACATCTTAATGCATAATTAATCACCCTGCAAGCTATCAGCAGATTTAGTGGTAGTTTCAGAAATAAACCAAATTTATATATGCAAGGTAAGCCTAATTAGTTAAGCTCACAAAAAATGTAATATCCGATTTTTAGAACCTAATGTGCCCAAGAAAGTATTCATGCTTTTAAATGAGAAAAACAGCTCTGTATTTAATTAGTCCTCATTTGAGTACGTTATCATGTTAATTCATGTGCACAAACACGGAACATTGTGCTCCATCAGCAGATGATGTTCTTCATTAGCTACAGCAGGAACTTTGTGAACAAGGGTAGAAATATTCTCATGTGATGCCAAGTCAGAGCTGCATACCACCAGGCTTATTCTTCAGGTTGGATGGTCACCATTCTGAGATACACGTTCATGAATAACATAAAAAACTTTTGACTAAGTGCTGTGCCAATCCCTAGAAATCAATAATTTAATATTTAATGTTTCATTTTACCTATTGACCAGTTCTAAAATGAGCATTTAATTATTAATGAACAAAGTAACTTACTGAAATTCAACTAATAGTAATGTACCAATGCAAACTTCATTAATTTGGGTGGCAGCAGAAGTAGAGTTAATTAAAAATTAATTATTTCTTCTTTGGTGGTGTGAAGTAGTAACAGCCTAGACTGTAGAGCGTGGTGAGGGTAAATTTTATTTAGGATGTTTGAAAGTAAACTCTATATGCTTAACAAGCTAATAGCAGATCACTTATCTATTCATTTAAATACATACGCGAATTTTTCCTTAGGGAATTTCCAATAAACCTTAATATCTTGTTGCCCTCCTTCCCCCAAATGCTAAATCCTAAAAAGAAAATAGAAACTCATTAAATACTATAACTATCTTTGAAAATGTACTTATGTTTTTGCCTGATTCTGTTTCCATTCTTCAAGTTCATGTTGAAACAAGCCTATCATTAGATTAAAAAAGAAAAAGAAAAAAACAAAAGCTTGAGGAATAATTTAAGCTTTCATTTCCAAATAAAAAAAATAAGATCATGTGGAATTTGACATGAAATGACAAAATTAATCAGTGATAATTCTGAGGGTGTATTTAACTTGGGCATTATTTGCATACGAAGCTTGCTCTAGCTAGCATTTAAAAGGCCCACTGCTCTTCTCTGCTAATTGTTCTTTAAGCTGTGATCTGAAACATCCAAGAATTTTTGGAAAACTTTTGGCACTACCTTATGAAAGGCTAAACACTTTTCATAAATCTATATATTTTTCTCTCCCAGGGAACTTAAGCAAATTGTCTAAGTCATTACATTAGGTCTTCTCTGTAATGACAACAGGCAGCTTCTACAAATGTGGTCATGATTTCCCACAATTCTCCATTACTGGGTCAGGGTATCCTACCAGATGACTCTAATTTCTAGTTGTCTTTTTGCCCAAAGTTCTAAATTCTTCCATTTTTATGGGGAAAAGTACATAATTTCAGAAAGGACTGGGTCCTCCTTTTTTTTTTTTTTTTTTGGTAGGGATTGAGTACTACATACATAATGGCATAATTTTAACTTTAGATACAAGTATCCTTATTTAGCTTTGGAGTATATTTGAGTTGGACAATGACTAATAAGGTTAAGAATACATACTTGCAAAATATCAAATACACAGTATCTAAAATCTACCAAAAATTATGTCATAAGGATACACTTTAATGTAATGAAAGAGAATTTAAATTCTCTTTAAATTTTACATTTTTAAATTCTCTTTGATTAGATGGCCAATATCAGGAAAGCTAACATTTTAGGATCCAAAGAATTGTGCATTATCTGTTTAACTATACCTGGAGAAAAAATACCTATTTCTACAAGCCTTTTACACCACAGGCTAAATCAACTACATGCCTTGGCATGTATGCATGCATGCAATAAGCAACAAGTAGTTTCAGTTACTCTGTGACAATCACTGGGTGGCTTTTACCTATGCTGTGTCTCTAGTATTTAAAGGCACATGTATTTTTCGGTATAAAATGGGCCCTAAAAGCAAGCTAGATGCTCTGTTATTAACTGGAGAAACAAAAATCTATTCCAATGCTAGAGAAAAAAGTTTTTGAGACAAAGTGTATCAGTTTTTAAAGTATGCATAAATATGGCTACATAAACTGTATTTTTTATTTAAAGAATTTTATAAGGGAAATTTTAGCTATACATGTACTTACATACACTTGCTTACATACACTTATGTAAGCAAGCAAATTCTAAAGTAAACTCTTGCATCAAAAGCAACACTACTTTATAGATGTTTTGAAAGAACAACAAGTTAAATATAAAATAGTTTTGTGTCTAATCATTTTGAAGTTAAATAAAAGACAACCAAAACCAAAAATCTCTACAACAAAAAAATTATTTTGTTGAGGGTGGGAGAGGCAAAAAAAAAAAAAAATGATCCATTTGGGGAATCCTGGCTGAAAATTCATGGTCTTATGTCTAACCAACAGTGGGAGAATTTAATTTCCACAGCATCATCTACCCTGTTTATTAGGAAGAACCAGATAGTATTAACAGAAGACAGTCATTGTATTAACCTAACAAGAACTGTATAGATAAAATTAATTGAAAAAAGGCAAAAAAGATACTAAGGATTACAATATATTCTAAAATAATTTTATAAGTTTGAAAACCCATCCAAAAACTAATTATTAATGAATGTATTCCTCCAGGAGATTAAGTTTAATGAAGAAAAACATATTTATGTAACTCCAGAGATTAGAAATAATGATCTTGTAAGAAATGTTTTATTGTCTTAATCTCCCTTTATGATCAAAAACCAGCTCTAAACAAAGAACCATGACTATGTCAGCTTGTCACTCCTTTTCATTTAGTCTCAAAATCTCTTTTTAAAAGGAGAACATTTTCCTCCCTATCTGGTACCTTTCTCATAACTATAACTGAATTTTGTCAGGGGCAATTTCTTCAGAAAAAGCTAATGATTAATATATAAGACATAGTATGTTCTTAGAAATTATCTGACAAAAGTACATGACAATATTAACCAAATAAGTTAAATACAAAGAAGTAATGTTCTAACTCCAAGTAAACCGCCTTTTGTTAAACCTTTTTTTTCTGATCATGTATTAGATGACTTACATTCTTAGAGCTTAGAATAAAATGGGATTACATATCAGGCCCTATTTAAAGAAAATGGGACACTGAGAACAGTGGCTTAGTAAAAGTAAACTCGACAACACAGTTAAAACTGGAAAAATTTTAATAGGCGTCAAATGCGCTTTACATTAATAACGGCAATACTGAAACTGACATTTTAAATATTTTTTTTTCAAAAAAGGTTAGAGATTTTCTTTTTCCTGGGAAACATGGAGATCCAACTGAGCATTAAAGTGACACATCTAGGACATTATGGTTTAGTTAGCACTAATATCCAAACAGGTGTTCACATTTCATGTCTACAATAAGGCAGACTGTGAACTTCTGTATCACTGAATTTTAACAAAAATTCCAGGAGATAATTTAAAGGAATGTCAAACTTTTGAAGTGCCAACTCATAAACTCTACACGGGGATCACTTTTTTGCTTGATGAGCATCTGACTTGAGAATACAGGCAATTTTTCTTTCCTAATTCCTTGGAAAAATATTTCTGCAATAAGTCTTATGTCTTCTTTACTATGGATTGTTTTTAAGAAAGTTTATCAACTCTGTGGTTAGTTTCCCACAGTTGATAAAAATCTATCAAAAACATCATAATATAATTTAAGGAGAAAAGTTGTTTTTCAAAGGCTATAGGAAAGAAATAGCACTTCTTATTCGTATAAGCACAAACACTTAAAGCTAATCATACTACAGGTAACTCCAATATAGTATTCAAAAGTTCTATAAAAATGAACAAAAGATACATGTTTATTTCCATTGCTCCAATAGTCAAACGTTAGATCTGCATGAGAGTTGCACTGTAGCAGTTTGCTGGTCCAATTTAAGAGTTCAAAGTCCTTTTGGTATGTTTGGCCCAATGATATCCACATCCCAGATAAATTCAGTTCAAAAAACAGAAATCAGGGCAAAGACTCCATATAACAAAGCACAAGGATATGCTACTAGAAGTTGCTGTCCTTCCATGGCTAATGCAGAAATAAAAATCTTGGAAGCAGAAAAACTACACCATCCAATAATTCCTGCAGTGAGAATAACTCCTACAATTCCCCTGTAACCGACAAGGAAAAACAAGGAGAGGGTGAAAAAAGACAACAGATAAAATTAGTTATGTAAGAATATACTGTAATAAGCAATTCTTTAAAAATGCATTTTAAATCCACATGTACACATTTGCAGGGAAAAAAATCAAGATATTTCCCCCCAAATGTTCAAATGTATTTCACAGTGAATTCAATAACACTGAATTAACCTTGGGAAAACAAGCTCAATCATGAATACACTTTGTTCCTTTTAGCCCAGGGTTTCTCAGCCTCGGCACTAGTGACGCTGGGCTGGCTGTACTTTCATTGTAGGGGTTGCTCTGTGCATGGCTAGGATGTCCAGAAGCATACATGGCCTCTGGTCATAAGACACCAGTAGCAACCTGCACCCCGCCACAGCAGTGACAACCAGAATGTCTACGGGTATTGCCCGATGTCCCCTGGAGGCAAAACTGCCTCTGGTTGGAAAACACTATTTTAGTAGAAAATATCGTTTGTAGAATTCAACAACAAATATATCAATCTCAACAAATGAGAAGAGTGAAGCAGTTTCTGTACTGAAAACCTGAAGCATTTTTATCCAACGAAGGACCATTGCAAAGCCGTCACCTTGCCACATTTCTGGTATCAGATTGTTGCTATATACTCTGCTCTTAGAGCTCCGTTTTAACTTTCTGCGTGTAACTAACAAAGTTCAGTCACTGGTCATGTCCCCCACGAGCCACAAGGAGGAGCCCGGCCTGTGGAGAGCATCTGCACACTGGTCACTGGGAGGAAATTTTACACCTTACTTTTTAACCTTACCTAAATTATTGTCTATAAGTTAACACACATTGAAAGCTGCTTACAAGTACTTCTGAGAATATGATAGGCTAGTAATAGCCTTGTGCCAAAAACAATGTTTCATTTTCAGTTTAAAAGCTGTCAAATAGAGTTTATGTTTATTATTCATTCACTTAGCACATGCCCAACATCTTTAAGAAAAGTCTAAAAAATACCAAAGAGAATGTAAATATAATTTTTAACAACTTAATCTTTTCTACACCAAAACTGCATTAGCAATCACTACTACTTAATTTATAGACACTGGTAAATAAGCACAAAACTAGTTAAGTTCTCTATCACAGGTAAAAGCAGAGGTGGTGTAATAGATTTTAAAATTTATTCTCAGTCCCACTGCTCCTCAATGAAAAGCATGTAGCACTATCTAATGTTTGCTGTCTAATGTCACTATCTAATGTTTGCTGCATCAGTGATTATCTCAAACTGATGGGGACGTAAATCCTATTCTACAGAATCAGTCAATCAACACCCAAAAATAAAGATCAGCACTTACTGTAAAGAGAATATCACTGCGAAGCTGGAAAGTAGGATCATGGGAAGAAGACAATATCCAAGGACACTCGCCACACAGCCAAATGAAACGCCTGTCATACTCATTAAGTTTAATAAACAAAACATTCCTAGGCATCCAATTGCACTGATCCCATATACATAACCAAACTGGATTTTGCCAGCCTAGGGATAAAAAAAGATTACAGATTAAAAGACAAAAAATAAGTTATTTTTGGCATTATTTCACCTAAAATGGTACATATAGAAGATATTTACTTTATGAGCATCAAAATCTACACCGGTATCTATTTCTTATGCAGAGAAATAAAACACTGAAAACATTGGCTTTTATATTTTTCTTAAGAAGTTTAAGGTATCCACCTCCGAATACACAGGTATTTGGTTTTTCATTTCGTAGTATTTACACTTGGCATGGAATTCAACAAATAGATACAAAATTATGGTACAATCACCTAAAGTAGTAGATTTCTAAAAAGACATCTGGCTGATTTTAAGCAAATAAACTATAGAAACAAGATGGGAAGTCATTCAGAATGTTTGGATAATAGCTAATATCACTTGAAAGCACCTAATTCCGCCAAAACTTCTCCAAAGCAATTTATTCTCATTGGCAGATGTAGCCATAATCTTTTTAACAGAAATAATTTCATCACTCATTTTTTATGTCTGTTAGAGGAGCTAGGAGATGAAACCCAGGATAAGCAGGAAACCAGAGTTGTGGAGAAAGGGGAGGGGAAGAGAAAACTGAGTAACAACTAGGCAAGAATAACTGGAATTTGTTGGTTGATTTATAAAATCTTTTGACCAAAAACAAACAAACAAAAACTTAGCAGAGTAAAGGTTAGGTAAATTGGAGTTATAGTATCATTAGTCAAGCTATGTGAATAAACACACTGTTACCATTGTATTCAGGTCACATTATAATAAAATCAGTTTTCAGAGAAGCCTTCAAAAAGTTCCTGGTATATTGGGTTTTTGACATATAAAACTCAATTGCAACAAGGGCTCTACAAATTATGTTAAATGGAAAAATCCTTGGGATTTTTATTAGACTAAATATTTGTTTGTAAATAATTGAGCGAGCATGTAGAAGTTTGAAAGGGCTCAGCTGACTTCATTCATGAATTTGCTCATATAGTAATAATAAACACTCATACTTGCACAGTGTTTTAAAATTTTCTAAGTATTCTCACGTAACCTGTCTTGCTTAATCTCCAAAACAGTCTTGTTAGGTGGAAAGCACACAATTAACTGTCAGAGCTCAAGAACAAAGTAGGAGTTCTGAGTTCATGCCCAGCTTTTGAATAAAAACCACCTCTTCTATTCACTAAATCCTTTCTCTCTTCTAATTCGTAGATACTAGATAAAATAAGTATTAACAATTATCTTTACAACTTTTCATTTTCAAGATGTGGGAGAGAGGGCCTAAAACCTCTTGTTCTTTAATGTTTCCATTCATTAAAAGTCAAAATAATATACAGAAAAATAACCACCAGCATTACCAGAAACACTATCCAAGGTCTAGAGATTTAAAAAAAATAGTAAGAGAGCAAAAAATTTTTTTTTGCTCTCTTAAAATTGGTAAAAAAATTTTACCAATCTCTGAAAAGAAGGGATTCTGATGAAGGACCAAAGTCACACATGTTATTTGTTTATTATTTGTTTTTCCCCTAATAATTCTAATAAAGAACAAGAGATGATTTCTGAATATATTTATTATTAATGGAGATGTGAGGAACACATATTTCAAGCAACTCAACACTATTAAAAACATATGAAAGACCTGATGTATAAGCAGTTGCAAAACTGGCTCTTAGTGGAACATTTGAGGAACGTTCTTTAATCTCACACTGAGAGCTGACACTCGAGCCTTACCAGTAACAATGTGGCTCCAAAGGCGAGGCAAAACACCATGGGGCCCGCCAGGTCCGTCTCGTTCATGATGCTGCCGTCTGCCACTTTTAATGGATGTAACACAGTTAGTGTTTTTTGCCAGATGTGGTCAAAATTGATACCTAATTCTAAAGAAGAAAATAAGAAGTCAATCAGGGCTTGTGATATACTGTTAGTTTACCAGCATCTGTGTTAGGACAGGAGACAATATGAAACACCACACATCAAAAGAGGGTCTAGCAATACCAGATGAAATTATTTGGCTGAGTTCTCAATACCAGTCTTCACTGATTGTGTGCTTATTTCACAAATATCCAATTTCTGGTTTTGTGCAGAAAACGGGGTACATGTGATGAAATAAACACTCGCAGCTATGATTGCACAGCAAAAGAATATATGGACAGGGTTAACAGTAAGGTGGCTTTTACCGGCAACTTCAGGAATACCTGAAGGCCCTGTGAAATTGTATACAAAACTGTCTGCATGCATATGCGTGCATTTTTCTGATGAGTGTATTCACAGCTTTCGCTATACTTTCAAAGGGTATGAAATCTTCCTGTTCCAAAGAAAATATCCAGAGCTACTTGCTTTATGGGTTTTGGAATACAGTTTGAAAACCACCATATTTTTCAGTGATGTTACTAGTTCTGCCAGCTTATTTCCATATAGAATAATCAATATCATGCTATTTCCTTTCATATTTCCCACAGATAGAATTTAAGCAATATAATGTAAAAGTTGATGCTAACCTACTGACATACTTTACTATCACTTTATAAAGATCTATTAAAAATCTGGTCGTTCTGACTCAATGAGGTTTCATATATAATCTGTTTAAAATGCACTACTTAGTAGAAACCTTTTTCTAAAACATTATCCTTTTAAAGGAAAGGACAGCTGCTCCTAACTAAGATTTATTTTCACTAACCAGGTGGATACTATAGAGCAGTGGTCCTCACCCTCTGGGCCACAGGCCGGTACTTGTCCGAGCCTGCTAGGAGCCGGGCCACACAGCAGGAGGTGAGCTTAACCGCTTGAATCATCCCGAACCATCCCCTTCACCCCAGTCCGTGGAAAAACTGTCATCATGAAACTGGTCCCTGGTGCCAAAAACACTGGGGACTGCTGCTGTGCAGTACCGTCAAGTGTTGTAACCAATCTGACCTTCTAACAAAGGTGGCTCATCCTCAAAGCTGTTCCCGTAGAATGCCTGCGGCGCAGCTGGAGCGTATGTCTGAGCTGGATGGAAAATCTGCCCGGTGTACGGCTGCTGCGGCTGCATCATGTCTGGAGGGACAAACCGGCCTTGCTGCGAGTAGTCATAGCCAGCATACTGTCTGCGGATCAAAGTTACATTTCTCAAAATTGTCGCTCCCAACAGGTAATATCCCTGGCAGCTGGAGACTCTCGGTCACTCAATTCCTTGGATATGTACCTTGCTAGTTTTCATAAATGAAGCTTGAAATGATTACTGAGATCAAGCTGATTACCAACAATAAGCTGACTATTTTATACAGAAGCGTCCTGACGATGCCAATGCTCACTTATGCAGCATTTAAGCATTCTACAAACTATTTAACTTTTAAACATTAGAAGGTCAACAAATTAAAACTTAAAAATCTTGTCAGTTTTATTATAAAGGTAGCTGTGAAATAAAATTTATGTCTAAAACTATGAATGAAAACTTAAGATGACAGACTCTGTACTACATGTTATGTAGTTTTCTTCTACTTTGGAACTCCATTGTATGAAAAGTCATTCTTTACTCTTTTTTAATAAAATACAAATTTAATTTGATTACAATGAAATAGAGTCAGATAGTTGCTTTCACATCCTTTTTTCATTTTTTAGAAAAGTTTTAGTTTTAGAGAATAATTGAGGAGGTAGCACAGACGGCTCCCATATTCCCCACATCCAGTTTCTCTTATTATTAACATCTCACCTGAGCACATATACAGGGTCCTGCACAAGTAACGCCCCTTTTTTTAGTACAAACTCTTTTATTATGAAATCATAAGCATGTAATTCTTTAAAGTAACAATATCACACTGAAGCATACCATATGACATTTCACTAGGTGAAATGTTCAGATTAAAACTATAAATTATTACACTCATGTTATTACCCTACCAACCACACTCAAGCAGGTCTTCTGCCAGTCCCTGTATTTAACATTTTTTTACCACTTATCTCCCCCTTATATCGTCTTCTACCTCCACCCACTCCCCTCCCTCCTGCAATCACCACACTGTTGTCTGTTATTTTTTGCAAGTTGGTAAAACTTTTTAAGAACCACCATCAATTTCAAAACACAGAGTGAAAAAAATCAAGCCATTTCTCTGTGAAAGCTTTCTGCATATAACAAAACACTATTAGTACAACTAAAATTTGAATTGTGCTTTTAATTTTTCAAAGTACTTAAACACCTATTGTTTTGTTATGTACTATATAGCAAATTCTGTATTTTAAAGGGAGACTTTATCATGGTTATTTTAGTGATGAAAACAATATGGAACAGAAGGTTATTGAGGCAGTATCTTTAAGCAACTGTTTTACAATGATCTGGGAAAAAATGACTTACCTATCAATGGGACTAATCTAATTACATGATAAGAAATACAGAAGTAAAAGAATTATTTAAAAATTCAGACATTTTAAAAATGAGAGCCGAGAAGCCATAGAAATCCTTTAGTCTAATTACATTTAAAATTTTTATAGTTCCTTTTCGATAATATAAAAATCTAATAAATGCCATTAATATTATTTGAGATTTTAAAATTAAACCTACTTTTAAAATTAATTGAGCATCTTGATTAAAAGCAAATCAAAGCAATGAGTTACTCTCATTGCTACACACACCCCTTGGGAAATTCCAGTGGGATTCTCAAGACTCATCACACTAATCCAATCCATGCTGGAAAAAAGGTACTATTTATTTTTATGGTTACATAAAAATATAGACTTCATTACAGCATTATTTTAACAATAAAAGATAGAACAAAACATTATAAATAGCTATCAGTAAATATGTTGTGATTTGGGCATAGATTGCTACACACCTGTAAAAGAAATTAGGCAGTTGCACATGTACTGATAAGAAAAAATAACCAAGAAATATTCATTGGGAAGGAAAAAAGCAATGTTCAGGATAGTACATACCATATGCATATGTTGTGACTGTGGATTTTAGAATATAGCTACATCCATATATATGTGTATATGTTTTTTATATAAATAAATAATTACAGGTAAAGGGAACTGGAAAGAGGGAAACAGGAGAGTTAAATGCACTGTTGTAAGTGTTTAATGTGAATTATCTCATGTTATGTTCACTACAGCTCTAGGAAGTTGATTTTTTCATCTTCTCTATTATAAAGATGTGGAAACTGGTATTTGGATTAAAACGATTTGCCCCTATGGTACCAGGATTCGAAACTAGACTTTCTGACTCTAACCCTTAACAGCTGTAATAAAAGTCCCTCCCAAGTCCCACCTTACGAGACAGCTGTAATAACCCATCTGGGCACACACTGCCCTGTCACTCTGGTGTACAAGTATGTTGGTTTCTATTTACTAACACACATATACACACGCCCCACAGGTCAGTTGGTTGAGCTAAGACAAAAATTCACATTTTCTGATTTAGTACAATATGTTATTGTGTTGATCTTTGTTAGGATATATCATGAATCCGCATTGGAGTTTATGAAATAGCCAGAAAAGCTCCTTATGAAGGTCTCTACAATCTGCGTAAACAGGTTGTATTTTATTCTCTCTCTCACACAGAGAACAGAGAAATAGGAGTATATATACACAATAGAAAAACCAAAAAGAATGGTACAGGCTAGTGGTTTTCAATCTCTTTGATATTAAGACCCACCTATATACTCTTAAAATTTAGTACTGAGAGCCCCAAATATTTTTATGTGGGTTATATCTATTGATATTTCTTATATTAGAAATGAAAACTGAGAAATGCTGAATGTGCTTATAATTAATTCATTTAAAGTAACAATAAATCTATTACATGTTAGCATAAACATTTTTTATGAAAAACAATTTAAAAAATTACTGAGTAAAGTTGCACTGTATTTTATTTTTGACAATCACATTTATGTCCGATTTAATAGAAGCTAAAAATTCTTGTATCTGCTTCTGCATTCAATCTGTTGTGATGTATTGTTTTAACTGAAGTATCTAAGAAAATGTAGTGCTGTAGGCTTGCATTTGGAAAAGAGAATTATTTTTAAGAACACTTTGATATTATCAAGAATATACCTTTTGATACTACATCAAAACTCAAAACAAAGTGGTAGATTTTAAAATTTAAGTTGCATGTGGACACTGAAACAATACTAATGAACTTTTAATACTCTCTTGCATTAAAATATTACATTAATCTGTCCTGCACTTTGAATGGATCCTTTCTTTACTCATGCATGATTTTGCAACATTATGCACTAGCCATTTAGAAAATATGAGTTACGCAGATGTTCCAAATATTGACATTTAATATAAAATATACAGGGTGGGGCAAAAGTAGGTTTACAGTTGTTTGTATGGAAAATAATACAATAATTAATAAACAATAATATCTGAAAAAATGCTGCCCTGTTTTGCACACTTACAACTGTACAGCTGTTTTTGCCCCATCCTTTATATAATATAAATACAAAAATCACATTCATAATGTCGCCACTGCTTTCATAAGAAAATGGTTAATTACTGAGAAGCTGACAAGTTCATGGTGATGAATACAAGTTTTCCAAAATCCTCATTTTTGCCAGAAAACACCAACTTGATCATTGGCCACACATACTGTCAATTGAAGGAACACGCTTAACTTCACACAGTTTTGAGAAAATATCTGTCAAATGCTCAAGTCTGAATAATCATAATTTGTGTGTCAGTTCTTGCCAATAAAAATGGTTTCTTTGAAAAAGCAGCTGATTTAGCTTGGGACCTAAACTGCATAGGGGCTTTTCCTGGAGACAATCAGTGTACTTCAGTATGAAGTAGAAGTGCTTTATGATTTATTCCCATTTTATCACACGGAATATTTTAAAAATGTGTGTACTCAAAGGTCAGGATATAATAAAACTGTAATTCTTACTCCTTCATCAAGGGAATCCTTAAACAAAACTGACTCCCCCATCTGCTAGCAAGTGTGTGGCAATGCAGAATACAACGACTGCTAGAACAATCTGACGCCCTTATCTTAATTCGTATCTGGGTACCAGTAGTTTTACCAAGCATTGCTTTTGGGACACCAGCACAAAAGTCAACACGCCAAAAAAGGTATATAATGACTTAATGTTGTTATAAAAATAGTTTTGACTTTAAAGAGTCTCTGAAAGGTCTCAAGGACCCTGTTGGATCTGCAGTCCATATTTTAGAACACTGATACAAACCCATAAATTCCATGTATGGAAGAGAAATACTGCAAGCAAAGACAGCTTCAAAGGTGCACCATCATTCCTTCTTCAAGATTCGAGGTGAGAATGACAATACTATGGGATTTTATTATTTTCCTTTTCTGGCAGGACCTGGTCGGGAAAATTCCCGACTTGCCTCTTGTAGCTTTAATCTAAAACACTGTATGGGAGAATGATCTCTGCAGACTAAATGAACACTTTTATGGCAGCAAAAGCAGCAGTCAGCCAGCCTGCTTTGGCACTCATGGTCAACAGCAATGCCTGTTAACACACTGGCTGGCACTTCTGTTCATAAAAATCCATGGATAGTCCATAAAGGTTATCAGTTAAGTCAAAGATGAAAAAAATACTAGCTTTCAATATTTACATGGTATTACTACATGTCTTATAGGCATATCTAGAACACAGTGTGGGTCCTGTCCAAATATGACATTCATAAAACTCAGCAGATTAAGATCAAATAAGCTTTATTATTTTTGTTGTTTTTATATGAATATCTGAGTGGTACTTTGTAAGAAAACTGCAAAATGTTAAAGCTGACTTCATAGGGAAAATGTAAAACTATGGACTAATAATAATGCCAAATTTGAAGGCAATCCAAGTCATATGCTATTCAAACTTACATTTTCATCAACAGATTAAAAGTTATCAGCTGATCTTTGTTACCAAGTTAGCAAAGCAAACAAAATATTGGCAACGGAACATCTAAACAGCTGCTCTGGAAAACTGAAATGACATGATAAATGGAATGACAAGTTACACCTTTAAGTAACGCAAATGTCATCAGGACAGGAAAGAATGGCAGAGACAAACAAACCTGGGAAGCTGCAAACTAAATGGAATAATTCTGCTGAGTCCGAACATCAATACATACAATTTCGTTAAAACAGGCTTGCAGATGGGAGGGGGGCGGGGCTTTCCAAAGCCCTGTGGCTGTGGTCTGGCTATGCTTAGATTCATTTGCCCTTTCACATACAGAACAAGCACAAAAATACTATTTAGGTAAATAAATGAATAAAACCTTCTCAACATGGTTTTTCCAATTCTTCCCAACTGACTGTATAAAACAGATCAATCTTCAATGACACGTAATTGAGAATGTAATAGAAAAAAAAGTGATTTATATACTTTTTACATACTCCCATTATGTGTTCACTGTGCTGGTTTTTTTTTTGGGGGGGGCAGCTTAGAATAACATCAAAATTAACAGATTCAAGAGGTCTGTAGGCTGTAAAATGTATAACCTATACAAGACAGACCAGACTATGGGGCTGCATTTGATTTTTTGCTTTTTTTTCATATTCTCAGGCACTTCCATTTAGATATATTAACTCAAGACACGATCTAGTACTACATGTTTCTCTCAGCCCGACTGGATGGATATGCAGTCTTCCCCTGCACTCACCCTGGGATAGTGTTCTTGAGGTTTTTAACTCACAGCCCACAGATGAACACAGATGAAACATGAACTGTCTTAAGTCACATGCACGTATATGTGGATATGTGATTTGTGCATGCACATACTTCTCAGAAATAGGCCCACAGTTTTCATTAGATTCTTAGAGGAGTCCTGGACCATCTGAAAAAGGTTAAGCAACTTTGGTATAGGAAACTCATTCACTGGTTGGGAAGCTAATGAGATTATCTTTAAGGTCCTAAGAAAATAAAGATATGATGTCCTAGAAGAGACTGGCAGAAAACTTTTAGTTAGTGTATTTTTGCCACAAATAACAGTGATTATTGAAATAATGATTTTAAAAAATTTCATGGCTGAAAGGCTCTGCTTCAATCTGCAACTGGCAACTGTGTGTACTGACAAGCTTTTGGTATAAGTAATAATGAAAATACCTATCAATTGCTATATGAAAATCACCTGATGAAGCACCTGATGATTCATAACAGGGCGTTTACAGCGTTAAACAGTGCCACTAGCACTTGCAATTAATGTTGATAAAGTCTGAAAGTTGGACTACTTAAACTACTAAAAAAGCCATCAAAAAATTTTAATTTTTAAGTGGTCCTGTGGACTAAATGGCCTATCTTCTACGTACCTGAACATTTACCCGTATCTTAAATGATGCAGAAATACTGTAACTAGAAAAGGTCCTTCAACAATCTACTTTTGCACCTATATCACACCAGAAGTTTTTGCAGCAGATGCCAAACTCTAAATAGGGCAATCCCTTCAAGCCCAACCCAGCGGTACAGTTCTCTCCCGAGGAAGAAAGGTTATGAAAAATCCCATCTCTGATCAGCAGGCGCATGTTCACACATTCAGTTTTAGGCAGAACCAAGCATTCTGGGCACACACTTTCACCGCAACTTTTGAGTAAAAAAACTGCCAAAGCTGGAAAGTTACTTGCTATAGGGTCCTCCACTTCCTCCATAATCATAGGACTGCTGTGATTGGTCATCGATGCTGTAACTTGTCTGGTAGAAATCCGTGTTTAAGTTATCAAAGCCTGACATTGCAAATGAGCTGCAAAAATGAGAAATGGCAAAGACTGTTATGCTCAAGATTCTACTGAAGTCGTTCCTAATACTTTGCTTAAGCAAGTAACCCCAGAAGGCCGCAAATACATTTGTTCTGAAATTTTGGGAAACAGCATGTGAGGGTGGGGCGGGGCGGGGCACGGGGATGTTAAGGAAACATTTAGTCTCTCAAGCCAAGGCCAGGGAAGGCACCTCCACTTAAGGAATCGATAAACCTTGGGTTAGGGGGCGGGGTCGTGAGAGGAGTGGCACCACCGGGTCTACAATAACAACAACGATTTCATCTTGGGGCTGGGATTTACGACTGACAACGCGGCTGCCTCCTTGCAAAGTAAGGCCGAGAAAGTGCAGACTCCGGGGAGGCCGCGCCTTTGGTGCAGAGGCCGCGCGTTACAGCACGGGCTTGAAGAGGAGCAGGGGGTGTAAGGAAAGGACCCGGCGCGGCGCCGAAAGGCGGCAAGACGCGCTGCACAGGTGTACGGAGAAGCAGAGCAGTGTGCCACTGGCCTGGGACACTTACCAAACGCACAGGCGACGGCGGCACCTACCCTAGCGCCAGATAATCCCGAGAACTCAGTTTAAGACCCTGGGAAGGCACCGTTGCTACGTGTCACAGGCCAAAGAACTGCTTCCGGGGCACGCCCCGTTTGCGCAGGCGCATTGGCCGACTTTGCTGTCGACTCTGATGGGGCGTGAAATCTGTTTACAGCGCATGCGCAGTATCGACCAATGGGAAGAGAAATACTTCTCGCCACCTGGTTAGTGGTGGAGGCAGAAAGGCGCAGGCGCAGCAACTGTTATCACCATTTGGGAGAATTCCCGAGTTTGTTGAAGCCGCGCAACTCTTTAAACGCAACGGATAGGCCCTCGGTCTCTCTGGACTTACCGTACTGTGATTCAGGCACGGTGCTAAAGAGTTTATTTATCCTTGCATTCTAATGAGATGGTTACTCTATTATTTTCCTTTTATAGGTTAACCTGTTAAACGTTCCTTTAATAATATTGAATGCAATGTTACATGACAAATCTGCTAGCTGCTGGGGATACCAGGGTTACTATAGTGAATACAAGCTAGGTGGTACAGCGCACATGGAGTTGGTGAGGGAGAGGGTAACCAAACACACATAAATACATGTGAAATTTTTACTAATATTTTTATGTGTTTTACAATTCTTTGAAATGCTGTTAATAGTCATCTGGGAATATGAATCTGAAGAACCACTATGAGAAGGTGATGATGAAAAGGGTGACGAATTAGGGAAAAGGGGGAAACGGGAAAAGAGAATAAAAAAGGAGGGGAAGAGAATAAATATTTCAGGCAGAGACAACAGCCCGAGCAAAGCCTGAGATTAGAGAAAACATGATGTAAGAAAAGGTGTAAATCAGAGTTTCTCAACCTCGCATTATTAACATTTTGGTCCTAATAATTCTTTGTAGCAGGGGGCTTCCCTGTGCACTGTGGGATGTTTAGCAGCATCCCTGACCGATACCCACTAGATGCCAGTAGTACCCCCACCCCCACGCACCTTGCTTACCTTGTCACAACTAAAAATGTCTCCAGCCATTGCAAAATGTCCCTTGGGCAACATCAGAGTTTGGAAATAAATCGCTGGCCGAAACGAAGCCAGGGTGGTTGGAGCAGCAAATGAAAGTAGCCACACAGGAGCTGAAGCAGGAGGTACAGGCAAGGACCCGAATATGGTGTCTTGTTAGATTCTGGTGTTGATCTAGGAGAAAAGGGAAACCGCTGAAGGCTATGAACTGAGTGGCGTAATTAGACTGTTTCCTTTAAAAGAAAAAAAAAAATTGCTCTAGCTGCTGTGTTAAATCACTTTCTCAAAGTGGAGGAATCTTGACAGGATATCCTAACTCCAAACGCTATTAACCAAAGAGCAGACCTGTCTTCAGGATTTATGGTATTAAAATTTATACTGGGAGACATTGCATTGCATGGAGGGACCAAAATCCTGACAAAAGAAGCCAGGCCACTGCTCTGGACCAGTTTCCAAAGTAATAAGATAATTTTATTGGTTAAAATGAAGCAAATAAGTAAAAATAAAACAAAAAACACATTCCCCTCCAAACATAAATAGCAACAGACAAAGGACATAAAATAACAAGGACTGTACTCTAGAGATGTACAGGCAGCTACCCTTTGAGGTTTTCTGTTTCTTCAGAGAATTTCTAAAGTTGCTCATCAGCTATTTACCACCTTTTACAAACCATTTGAAAAATCTATTGACATAGGTACCATCTGCACAACTAGAGGTAGACTGACTGTATATCCTGACTTGGTGTGGATAACCCCATTGTCCCATTTTATGCATGATTTTTTCAGCATAATGATTACTATTGTCCTATTTTCACCCTCAAAAATATCCCAGTTTGATAAATTATATGATTGTACTCTCTAATCTATATTACCCATGAAGCTGAGTTTCTAGTTATCAACAATATGCAATAATCTATCACTTTATCTGCTTATGATTGTGATCTTATTGTTGAAAAAAATTCTAGTTTCTTGTTTCTTCTGATATTTCCTTTTTTTTTCCCTATCTGAAGGGAGATTACTCACAAATTTGAGCAAATTACAAGAATATGACTATTAAAGTGAAATAAGTCAGACAGAGATAGACAAATACCATATTATTTCATTAATATGCAGAATCCAAAGAACAAAATAAGTGAACAAACAAAACAGGAGCAGATTCATAGACACAGAGAACAGACTGAAGGTTGCCAGAGGGGGTGGGGGTTGGGGGACTGGGTGAAAAAGGTGAACAGAGGAAGGAGTACAAATTGGTAGTTACAGAATAGTCATGGGCATGTAAAGTGCCCCACAAGGAATATAGTCAGTACTATTATAATAATGTATGGTGCCCGGTGGTTACTTGAAATGGGGGAATTACTTTGTAAATTACATGGCCGTCTAACCACTATGCTTTACACCTGAAAATAATATAAAATTATATACAAAGTCAACAGTAATTGAAAGATAAAACTTTTAAAAAGAGTATGGGCATCAATAGTTACCTGCTTAAGAATGACTTGTTGGATATAAATATTAATATTATTCAAATTCTGCTTCGTCTATGAAAGCAATTACCATATTTACAGGATTTTTTTTCCCCTCTCCAGCCCATCTCCAACTGAGAAGCCAAGCGATAAATTTGGGTTACATGATTAAATCTTCCATACTGTTTGACTTTGAAACATAAGCCAAGGTACCCTGCAGAAGCCCCTTGAGGATTTTGGGAACATCAGTCAATTTCACAGCTAGTCAGGTAGGCCTTTCTTTTTTGGAAGCTTGCATTTATTTATTTATTTATTTATTTATCTGTCTATCTATCTATCTATCTATCTATCTATCTATTTGGTGTTGCACCTCCTCACCCCACGGCAGGTTCCAGTGAGTTCCAGTCAAGGAAACTGGAGTACCTGGTAAATGTGCCATCCTCTGTTGGAGCCATTGAGCTGGCTTCCTTAGTAGTAGGAAACCTCAACCAGGCCAAAAGATGAGGGAACATAAGGTGGGCTGGTAACAGCTGTTCAGTTCTTCCCAGGAATCTCATATGTCAGCTACCAAACTTATAACAAAAAAAAGAAAGTAATATCTTTTAATTAGACAATCATGCTAGTATGCATATTAACACTTTCACATACTTCAAAACACAAAAATACTCCATTTTTTTAGGATGGCAGTGAAATTGTGCTTAGATATCTTAGAGTTGCCTTCTTTTCCCTCTGTTTTATAGTAAATATGTCATAAGGAGTTGTACCAGAAAGTTATGGTAAGAACATGAGTTGTTTTCTCTACTTTCAGCTACATCCACAAGCACCAAATAAAGTAGGGATTTGGCAGTTGTGAGGGTGTTATGTCAAGTTCCACAATGAAATCTGATAATTATGGTAAAACCCATTGCAAGTGCCCCAAGATGTGTTTTGACTACCTCTGAGTTATTAATTATGTAACCCCATATCCGAAATATGACATACATTTCCCCCAAAGTATCCTTTATCCCTTAAAGAAAAGAGAAAAGTTTCCTCATCAAATTCTGCTTCTGTTATTTCAGTTATTTTACACTGAACAATAAATTATTGCTTTGGGAAGACAATTTTGCCTATAGCAAAATTGGATGCGTTTGGACAGAACAGGTTTTTAAAAGGCAAAAAAAAATTAACCCCAATTTAATAATGATTCTTGGGACTTTGACTTCAATATTAGAAGTGCCTCGTGTTCTTGCCAAAAAACCCACCATTTTTAGATAACTTTTAAAGCAATACTCTTAAGTATTTTTATTTTACAAATCACCAATATCCTCCTAAGTAACAAAGATATTTCTAATATTAGGTAAACGGATACTGTGGTTTGAAATAAGAATTTCAATGACATTACTGGGCGTTTTATATCTCAAATAACTTAGAAGGGGAGATAACATAAAAAACAGCATCAGAGGACTGGGCGCTAGTGATGGCAGAGCCCCTTGAGCCAAAGAGGCAAGTGAAGCATTTGAAATACCTAAGAACTACCACCTATGTGTGCTTGCTGTGTGCCAGGCACCGCTCTAAGCACTTTGCACCTTTTAACTCAATTGCTTTTCCTGACAACCCAGTAAGGTAGGGACTTTATATATGACACATGACAAAACTGAGAACAGAGTGGTTAAATTACCTGTCAAACATCTTTAGGCTACAAAATAGTAGACCTGAGGTTTGAACCCAGACAGCCTGGCTCCCAAGTCCATGTGGTAAATCACTAGACAGTATTATTATTGTGTTATTTAATGTAAATATGGAAAAACGCAATATTTCTAATGAATATACTACTTTACCTAACATCATGATTATATTAGACACTAAAATGTAATGAATATACAACTACTTAACATGTGTTATATATTACATATCGTTTATCTAGGTATACACAGTAAAATTGCAGTTAAACAGTTGATAATTGTATCTGTGTCCCCAAATGTACATATTCAAGTTGATAAAAAGTTTTTATATTCACATTGGGAACATGACAAATCACCTAATGTTCAAAATTTACCTCATAGCATATAATTTAATTAATAATGTGTAGTGGCTAAGAGTACATGCTTTGGAGCCACCGCCTGGATTTACATTACGTCTGCCCCTTATTAGCCTTGGATCTCCAGTAAGTTACTTACGGTCTTTATGCCTCACTTTTCTCATGTATAGGAGCAAGATAATGACAGTATTCAACTCACGTGGTTGTTAGGAGTAGTATATGAGACAAAGCATGTCAGTCTCAATGCCTAAGTATGAAGAGTTCGGTAAATGCAGTTATTATCAGTGCTGAATCTATATGGGTACAGAAAAAATAGGATTTTGTCAGTAACCAAATGGACTTTTTAAAAACTAGAATGATTGAAATTGAACAAACTATGTATTTCTGAGATCAGTTACACACATTCACTCTGATGTTTCCCTGCAGGTTCTGTATTATTATATTATTTGCCTTTTGACACTGTAGAGTGTACTAAAAATATGTTTTCTTCATCTTCTGTCCCAGATTTTCCAAATTGGGCTTGTCTGCATGGTATATTTTAGTCTCACAAATGTCTTTTGATATCAGACACTATTGGTTAAGAACCACTCATATGTTACAGCAGCTGTAACTGAAAATTGTGAACAGTGCTAGCCGTATTTGATTATTCTTGGTGTGTTTTATGTTATTTCAAGCACTAAAGAAAATATGTTTATCTTTTTGCTTTATCTCCCTTTCTCTCCTCTCCTTTTCCAACACGGGAATTTATCAGGACACAGTGTGTACGATAAATTACATTTTGGAAAATATGTTTATTTGCAAAGAAAGTGGCAGTATCTAGTCATATAAAATAGAAATTTTAATATACAATATTTCTGAAAGTCGTAGAGGAATCAGGTTTTATTAGGCTCAGTGAGAGAACAGCCTAGAAATTACTATAAGTACAATATATTATACTTCCTTTAGGCAGTTAATCTTTTATATTTTTCAGTTAGAATTCTTCATGACCTTCTCAGTTACAGGTACTTCAAGACACCACTGCTTAGCATTATAGCTTAACTCTTTGCTGTTATAAAGAATGTCATGTTAACTCTATTTTATTATAAGACAGTATTTCCCAGGCTAGATATTGTTGCTCTGGAAGCTTTAATCCAGATAAATGTAAATATAAATTTAAAACATTCTTGGCTTAACTTTATGTCTTGCCTTTTGTAGCATGCATGCCCAAGTCATAGAATTCTACTTTTTCATTTTGATCTGATTTTCACACTGGTGTCTTGATAATAGCACTGTCTCACCTGAGATAAGTCACTAGACATGAGGGGTGGCCATGTGGAAGCCAAGCGTCCCAGCCCATAGCCCGTGTGCACCAGCAGCATACCCTTTTGCGAAATCATTGTTCTTATTTCTTTCATTTTTTTCTAAATGCTGGAGAATGCATGTTCCCTGAGCAGAGAATGGTTACTACTGTGGTTACTGGAGAGAGCAGGTTACTATATCGTAACCATAATTCTTTTCATGTACTTAATATGACTTTTCGTTATTAAGACTACTAATTATGATACTAACTAACTCTCTTAAATGAGGATAATTTTATTGTAAAACATCAAAGGCATGGGAAATCAAACTTAGGATTTTCATTAAGTTCTGCACTTTTAGATCTGGAAGTCATAGACAAACATTTTTGACTTTTGATTTTACATTAAGCAGTCAAGATGTTTTTGACTCTCCTACGGTCCTAAATTTGCAGAATTTAATGAAAATCACAAATCACTACTGTCTGAGATAATGAATCCCCGCCCCCCCCCCCCAAGTAAATTAAACATTTCTTGACTCTTGCTAACATTTTATTTTGGAAAGATTAATGTCATTTAAAAGAATGTTTGGTTTTAAGTTTATAAATATAATTTATTTCCTGGACTTTCTCTAAAAGCCGTTCCTGTTAACTCCAAAATTGATTCTGTACTAACTGTTTTTAACATATCCCCCTTCCCACTCCCTGGAAGTTAAATGCCTCAACCTCACAGTAAAATTGGGAGAGGGCCCTAGGAGATTAGCCTCAAGCCACTGAGATATCTCTAAAGTGAACAAAAACAGACTCGTCTTCACAGAACAAAGCAGGACAGCCTGTGCCTCAGAAAATGACCAAAACATCCCCGGTTTGACGGACTTCTCATAATGAGAATTAAAGAGAATTAAAATGGACAGGAATCTGGAGATTCTTCATTGTCTGCCCTCTGATTTTACACATGAGGGTCCGAGGCTAAGAGAAGTAGAGGATCTACACAAAGATCTAACTTTCAGGTGCTGCCTTGGCATTTCTGACCCGCACAGGCCCCAGAGCCCAGCCATGGGCTCCTCTACTCTAGCTGAATGCACCCCCTACCAACGGGGAAAGGCTCCCAACCAGCTGAGTTCCCCCGTCAGCCACACTGGCTACACCCCACCTGGTCCTCAGTCTAATTGGTTTTACCTCCCTACAAGCTGGCGAAATTATTCAAAGAAACAAACCATTCTCTCCCATTGGAACCAGTATTCACTGCCCCCTGCCGATACTACAAAGTCTGTTCCCCGCAGCCCCGGCTTGTTCACTCAGTTCCCAAGTGCAAGCTCCATGTGGCCCTGCGTGGCTTGTGGTGTCCTCTTCACAGGGGCTGGGAGTCTGTGCGGTTAATAAACTGCTGCCAGTCTCATCTATCCAGTGTTAGGTGTCATATGTTCAGCCAATCACTCCTTTACCGACAGGGTCAACAGAAGGTGTTCAGGAGAAGGGATCTGATCACTTTTACTAAGATGACTAATGTCAGATTTCTGTGACTTTCAGATGGTAGTTGACAAAGGTGAGATGATAAATAAGTTATTATGATCATGTAATTACATTGTAAACTATTAAGAGAACGGTCATGTTATATTTCTTTGTGTCCTGACTCTAGGGTATAGAACAATGTTGTTGTGTTTGCATCATTTATTCTTTTAACAAATATTTATTGAGAATCCACCATGCACCAGTCACTATATGCAACAAGCAAGACTCTGTCTGACTCTTAGTGTTTTAAGCTTAAGGAAGTCTTGCTCTCCCATCTCCCCTGTGGAGTGGCTGCAAACTAACCATCTTCAGCCATCTGGAAAGGAAAAGGGAATTAGACTCCAAGTTGTGAAAGAAGACTATCAAAGATTTTTTTTTTAAGATTTTATTTATTTTATTTTTAGACAGAGGAGAAGGGAGGGAGAAAGAGAGGCAGAGAAACATCAGTGTGTGGTTGCCTTTTGCGTGGCCCCTACTGGGAACCTGGCCCGCGACCCAAGCATGTGCCCTGACTGGGAAATCGAACAGGTGACCCTTTGGTTCACAAGCTGACGCTCAATCCACTGAACTACATCAGCCAGGGCAAAGATTTTTTTACATGTTTTATAA
Organism: Mormoops blainvillei; assembly: GCA_004026545.1. Taxonomy (NCBI): domain Eukaryota; kingdom Metazoa; phylum Chordata; class Mammalia; order Chiroptera; family Mormoopidae; genus Mormoops; species Mormoops blainvillei. The sequence goes on from PVJD01001221.1 coordinate 284,107, forward strand.
CTACTGCTTCCCAATGGGATACAAGTAGAAAAAATAATAGCACACACTTTTCTTTTGTAATCAGAGACATAAACATTAGTAGGAATGAAGAAGAATAAGCAAAAGAAAAAAAAACTAAATGTGTTAGATCTTGACATGTGAGTTGAGGGTTATTTCAAGACTGGGTATGTTGCTTGGTGTTTGTATTTCTGTAGGCATGGTCTTATTATTGTTATATGTATTTGGGGATGCCATTCAATTACTAATGAAGTATTCTGCTTTTTATAAGCCATTATTTCTCAGAAAAACATGATCTCTAAATCAAATGCTTTATTTATAGAATAAAGCACATTTGGATAACTACTCTGAACAGCGCTTTTCTTGACTACAGTGATAACATTTACTGTTTGCTTATTTTTCTCATGATGCAAAAGGATGACTCCTTTTTGTTTCTAGAATTTCCCATCAGTAGAATGTTTATGCCATGCTCATTTTGCCCCCTTGTGGCTTTTTATGTCCTCATTCCATACTTACATTTAATTGTCAAATCTTTTAGAATGAAAGAAGGAAAAGTACCAGTTTGTCTCCGCTGGCACATGCACCTCATTTTACGGGTGAGGGAATTAAGACTCAGGAAACTCGCAGGACTTGTCTGATGTCACACATCCAGCTAGGGCTAGAAATGCAATATTGCTGTCCCATTCATTTCTCTAGAAGTAAACCCCTCAAGGGTAGGTCAGTCCTGTTCATTGACAACAAGAATAATGCTTGGCAAGTGGAAGATGCTCAGTAAATATCTGATAAATAAGAGGAATAAGTGAACTAATGAATCAAGACCAGAATGAGTATCTATGGGTTCCCTGCTTCACACTTTTCACTGTGAAGTCTGCCTTTCTCAGACTTCACATATGAAGATCTCATCATAAATCTTCCACATGGCACTTGATACTCGATTTCATTTTACTCCATGGATATTTCAACTCCTTGAATGACCTCACCCTTTACTTGTTTTGTCATTAAGCTGATTACATTATCATTCATTTATTCATTCAGTGTTAACATCAGTTGCATGAGGTACCATGCTACTCACAGAGCTACAGATAATGTACTTTAAATATCTTTATTTAAATTTTTTAGTTTTAATTATAGTAAAACACACACAAAATATATCATCTTAACCATTTAGAAGTATACAATTCTGTAGTGTTAAATATATTGACATTGTTGTGCAACTGATCTCCAGAACATTTTCACCTTACAAAACTGAAACTCTGATATCAGTTAGACAGCTCACCACTGCCCCTTTCCCTAGCCCCAGCCACTACCATTCTACTCTGTGTTTCTATATATTTGACCACTTTAGATACCTCTCATAAGTGGAATCATACCGTGCTTGTCTTTGTGTGACTGTCATTTCACTTTAACAGTGTCCTCAAAATTCATTCATGTTGTAGCATATGTCAGAATTTGCTTCATTTCGAAGACTGAATAATATTCCATTGTATGTATACACCGCATTTCATTTACCCATTCATCTGTCAGTGGACACTTAGGCTGTTACTGCCTTTGAACTATGGTGAACATTGCTGCTCTGAACACAGCCTGTAAGTATCTCATTAGGACCCTGATTTAAACCCTCCTGGGCTTGTGCCATGGCTGCTGAGCAGCAGAGCCAGGCTTTGTGCCTGGGCAGTTAGCCTCGGAGACCGCGCACCAAACTGCATTATTTTGTCTTTATGGCACCCAGTCAATCTTTTTTATATCACTTACATATTTCTGTGATATCTTCCTGGGTATTTCTGCTGTATAAATTTGGATTGCAGATAACAAAAAATGAAATGCAAATGATTGCATTGTGAGAAGGAATTCATTTCCTGCATGGATGGCAAGTCCAGGGCACATCTAGCTTCAGGTATGTTTGAATTCAGTGGCTCAAACAATTTTATACCCCCCAGCGATCTCAGCAAACACCCTCAAATCACATCTCTTTGGCTCTGAGTGAGGCTGTGGCCGTGGCTGAAACAATCGTGGTGGCAGGGAGCAAGGTGCTCTGGCTGGCCTGCCCAAGTGAGTCATGTGCCCTCACCTGGAATAAGGGTGACAGCAATACAACCAGAACCACAGACACTTGGCGTGGGGGAGTGTGGTCCCCGTGCAGTAGTACCAGCCTCCTGTTCACATTTTATTGGTTTTTTTGGTGGCAGGGACTGTTTGTATCTCTCTTGGAACGAAGATGCAAGCAAAATTACTGTTTCCAAGAACTTTTTGCTCATAATGGTTTCTGTAATAACAAAAGCTAACATTGAGTTCATACTTTCTGTATACGAAACACTGTCCCAGGTATTTACATATATTGCTCAGTTATCCCTCACAAGAACTCTGTGGGGCAAATGCTCTCATCGCCCCATTGTACTGATAAGAAAATGGAGGTGCAGAAGTGCCTGCATGTACCTGGAAGAGAACGCGGTAACTCACTCTTGAAGACCCAGTTTCTAAGTGGTGCAGCCAAGATTCTCACCCAGGGAGAGGGGCACCAGGGCCTCATCTTTGATGGCAGCATAAGGGCAATTGCTTGTCATGGATTAAAAACCAAAGAATTCATCATTCATGTCAGTGCCTGATGTTCACTGTCAGGAAAGACGTCAGGAATCCTCAGCTGACCACCCCTCCTTACGCTTAATAATTAGGACTTACATTAGCACTTAAAGTTTATAGATCAGGAAAAATATAAATATATAGTTTTATTGTTTCAAGTTTGTGCCAGACACTAATATTTTTTAAAAAGGATGGATGACATTCCCCATTTAGAGTCTAGGAGGATGTGATTAAAAGTTTAAAAAAATTTCCCTGACCAGTGTGGCTCAGTTGGTTCGGCATCATACCACAAAGCGAAAGGTCACGGGTTTGATTCCTGGTCATGGCACGTGCCTGGGTTGGGGTTTGGTTCCCCAGTCGGGGCACATGTGAGAGGCAAGCAATCAATGTTTCTCTCACACATCGATGTTTCTCTCCCTCTCTTTCTCCCTCCTTTCCCCTCTCTCTAGAAAAAATAAAATCTTTTAAAAAAAGTTTAAAAGTATTATCCATGCTGTCAGTCAGAACTTTTCATTACCATAAACATTAACTATTATATTTATAACAACTATGTAACATTCTAGTTTTGCAGTTAAAAAAATCATAGCTGTAAAATATCTCTCACAACCTTTTTACCTCTTAAAAGAAAACAAAAAGGGTTTTTAACTTGTTTGCTGAAGCAAGCACCAAGCTGTCTTCACAGGGTCCACCTCTTCTCTTCGAGGCCGTCGCAAGGAACAGCACCAAAGGCAATTTACCAAAGGCATGTCAGAGCTTTAATGTCTTGCAAAAAAATGATTATGGTAAGAGATTTAAAAATTTTCCTTTGAGAATCATCATGCTTCAATGTAGTGATAAAAAATTGCAGAAATTGGCAGTTCCTGTTAATGAATTGGAAGGAGGCAGAGGATCCTAGAGCCAATTTTACCACTAGATGTATGATATTAACCTTTTAGCTTTTCTTGGCTTCACTTTCCTCTACTGAAAAATGAAGGGAAAAAAACTGGGGTGGACATGTCCCAGTTCATCCATTCATTCACCAGCTCTTTAGTGAGCACCTCTTCTGAGCCAGTCACTGTGCCGGATGCTGGGAATGGGCTGTAATGATGAACAAAGATAGATGTGATTTCTGCCTGTTCAGTGTGTACAGTGTCATTGGGGGAGACACACCTGATTCAAATAGTCAAAGGACCACTTAGGACTTTTCGGTCCCTAATTCCATGCAATCATAAACATAATAGTTTATAGAACACAAATTACAAAAATAAATAAAATCTTTTTTTAAAAAACAACAAATTGCCTTACCTGTTTATTAGAAGGATCTGATAAATCTCATTTCATTTCTTAGATTGATTTTTTTCCAGACTGTTAGTCATGGATATTGAAAACCACTCGTGACAATTTTCTACCTGTGAATGACATAATGCATTGTCCTGGATCATTATAATAATAGTTACTATGCATACTTAAGACCTAATATCAGATAATATTTTAGTCTTTGTTTTCATTCCATTATTAAAAACATTTTTTTCCTAATAGGGAAAGATTGAAAAATAATAGCATCTTACCCTGAAGTATAAGAGCAGTTGTGATGTCAATGTTTTCTTCAAATAAAATTTAGGGTTTCAAAGATGAAAGAGAGAGAGAGAGGTTTTTAACCTCGTAGTTTTAATACAATATCCCTTGTGCTTTCCCTTCCCTTCAGATTTAAATTTGGTTGATAAAACATAGATAAAGATGTAAAATGAGATGTCTTTACTGGTCATTGATAAACCGAGGGTAGCAAGAGCTAGACTTTTTAATTGCTTATTTGTTTATTGAATTTCTTCTTTGGCAGTTGGTCTCTGGATTGCTTCATAGACCACAAGTCAGACTGTTAATTAATTGTTCTGTAAAAGTTCTGATTTAATCTGTAAAAACTGTCTTACAGCTTCCCCTTGTCTCTGAGTCAGGCTGAATGTGTGAGGGAAGGAGGCTATTTATTGAGAGCCACCCAGTAGGCCAGTTGATAATATTCTTTTGCCGGCAGCTATTTGACCTTCGGCTGTGATTTCATGAAAAGATATTTGTACAAATCTGCTTCAGTCACCACCAGAAACAGGTGCGGTTCATTTAGCAGATAGCAGTCTTTCCTCTGAGTCTAGTTTATGCATACGGTGGACTAAGAAATTGTGTATCTGGAGCCATTTGTCACTGAGGCAGGCAAGAGGTTCTGATAATCCTGCAACCATTGTAGCTTTCTTGCTCCCTGTCACAGTAACAAGGCTGCTTTGATGTAGGCGAGGTTAAGACAAATGTTTCAGTTGCTGATGAACTTGTCCAGATCTTAAGATTTCAACTGGGTTTTTCTGTTGATGTGATCTTTCTCCACAGATTTCCCTTTGATGCTTCTGAAAAGCTAATGATACTTGCCTTGTATTACTCCCAGACTTACTGTCATCTAGGAGTAGAGAATTACCAAGACCAAGTTCTCATCGTAGATTTACTTTTGTCTTAACTCCTTTCAATATCATGAGAATATAGTTGGTTTGAACAGTTCAGTTTTTGGTGGAAGTTAGAGTTATGCATCTGGAGGTGAGATTTCTAGTCCTACACTCTTTTCTTAAACCTGAAAGGGTACTTAATACAAAGAAGCCAGGCCAATGGTTAGTAGGTAGGACATTTCAACCTCTGGCAAATCTGTCTTCAAGCAGCATCACAAAAGAACTGGAATAGGGGTCGGGGTGGAGAAGGGGTGAGTGGGAGGGTGTGAACAGCCTGATGATGTGATACTGTCCTTTCCAATACTCATCCCCTGTCCCTGCCCCCTCCCCCAAACACACATGCTGAGAACCAATACTGAACTAGAGCCTTGAAGAGCGAATCCTCTTACATGGAAGTGCCAGTAGGAAGGCAAAAGGTCAGCTGTGCACAACACGATCAAAGGCAAACCCCAAAGTCATGACAAGGCTTTATACTCGTATGGGCTTTGTACCTGGTGGTGCTCCTTATTTGCAAGCATTTGAATAAATAACAGTGTTGTCAAAGCATTTACTTAGACTTTTCAGACCTTCTAGATTATGCCAGACTTTGTATTGCCTGTATACTTAAATCTATTGGAACAACAGCTCTCAAAATGTTTAATGCACAGCTCTTAACACATACTTAAAATCTGCATGAACCATGGATTCTCTAGAAAATCCACAACAGATACATGTGAGTTTTACCCACAATTTCAAGGGGTTCAGAAATTTTGTGATGTCCATACTTGGGCTAGGTTAAGAATTCGATGTTTAAAGCAAACTATGCTGGGTACGAGGGCTTTACGGAATACAGTTTTCCTCGCTGAGTGGCTCTGTTGTCAGCCACCTGCACAATGCAGGATGGCCTCGGGTTTTTCGGGTGGGCTGCCAGAATCTTCCCCCCTTTCTTTTCCGTGATAATGTGACACAGTCACCTCATTTTAATATACCTGGTTGTCACATTCCCCACCCTTTTCTGAGTGCAGTTAAGGTAGATTGCTATCCGGTTATTTTTCTTGCTTCTCCAGAATGACTTAAAGGCTTTCTGTGGCCCCCGTGTTAGAACTACTTACTGCACGCAGGATGAGGTTCAGTAACCACAACCTGTGAAGACAGACGGGGGAAATCCACCGGAAAGAGGCTTTGGAAGGTACTGCAGGTTTGTTGTGTATAACCGGGCCCAGAAAGAGCAATGAATTGCATGAACACAAATGAACATGTCTGCATTTTGATGACCTCCCCGAGCCCCCACCCCGCCCCACACAGTCAGGCACTTAGTCACTCTTTCCTCTGAGTCTTCTTAACTCTATTATACCTCAATTATAGCTCCTACCACTGCATTGGAATTATCTGTTTATGAGTCTCTCTCTCTTACTAGACTGTGAGCAATTCCAAGACAGAGTGCATCACTTATTTATCTCTGTACCCCAATCCAGTGTCTGGGTTAACAGTGCAGGCTTTGGAGTCAGACTGTCTGCCTTCAAATCCATGTTCTGCACATATGAGTAGGATCTCTTGGGCAAGCTATTTATTTAA